>OZ038400.1:23115180-23158941 GCA_964036045.1 Eutreptiella sp. 'Long Island Sound 2002' | reverse complement strand
CAACTTTCTGTTAGTCACAAGGGACGCAGAACTCACGTCCTGTGTCAAAACAGCGAATTTTCTTTACACTCGTTTGCGACCGACACGCATTGACATCTTGGTCGACCTGACGCATCAACACAATTTTCCTCAATGGTGTGACACACATTTACAACACTCCTCCTGTACGCCACAGGTGTTCTCAAGACTCTCCAGACAGCTACAGGACACTGATGGACACTCCAGGGATTTCTTTGTTATTCTACACACTGCTACCTCTATTGAACAAAGGCTGGAACCAGCCCGGTATTCTACCAGATTGCTGTCCCAGGGACGAACCTTGGACCGCAAGCCCTGCCAATTGCCGGAATCCCCTCTCCACTCCCATGCTGTGCATATGTCAGAAAAGGATATGACACAAACAATGCTAAAACTGGGTATGATTGGATCGCCATGCTTCAACATTCCGGGACCGGTCAATCTGAAATAGCAAGGCATACAGTCAAAAATCTTCCTGGTCAATCTGGACGCATCTCAGTGTTCCAGTTTCACTGCTGATTTCAAAAAACTTGATTTTTTCGCCCTAATGAGCATGTCTGAATTCGACGGCTCTATCCTTCCCCAGTGCCAAACCGTCCTTGACGTCTTCTACAAGAAGACCCACAAGGAGAACTACGCCAAACATCTCTGGCGTAATGTCAAGCAAGCTCTTTCTGATATCTCAGACCCAACATATAGACAAGTCATTGGGTTTAACAAATTGCGAGTAGGACTCTCTACTGAATCTGCCACTGAACAATTCGTTTCTGGTCCTTATGTTCAAATGAAGGCCAATGGCCTATTGTTCAAGGACGAACGTCAGCGTGACTGGTTCA
Organism: Eutreptiella sp. 'Long Island Sound 2002'; assembly: GCA_964036045.1. Lineage (NCBI taxonomy): Eukaryota > Euglenozoa > Euglenophyceae > Eutreptiales > Eutreptiaceae > Eutreptiella > Eutreptiella sp. 'Long Island Sound 2002'. Next base: position 23,158,087 of record OZ038400.1, on the reverse strand, counting down.
AGGGGGAATCTGATACTGAATCAGTTTCCTCCGCCTCTTCCGCCTCATCCTCCCCGGAGGGGCATTCTGATCTTAAAGTAGTCTATGACGTGCCAATCTGGTTACAAGGCCCTGCCCTGCTGTCTTTTCTCAATGAAAACGGTTTCCTTGCCGAATCAGCGGTCCGGTCCACATGGAATCAGGGACGTTTTTCCACCGCCGCGTGGAGAATAAAAGGTAAGTTCGCCTCTACAAACCAAAGCGTCATGCTTCATGACGAAGCAAAACAAATTTCCATTTCCATCATTCCCATTGATGAATTTAACAATCTCAAACGTGAATCTATGGCGATTAGGAAAAAGCCTGCCTCCACTGAATCGAAAAAGCTCTCTTGTGCATAAACTGTGAAGCAGCCTACATGATCATATGACGTCTCACTTTGTGCAAACCGCACACCATCAACCACCTGCAGTTGGACGTCCAATTGGAGACAACCAACAGCCAGTGGTCTATGCAGCAGCACACACTAAGATAGCAACGTTCAACGCCAACGGGCTGACCACCAAGGTCCCCGTCAGTGAAAATTTTTCGGAAGACAGACATGTCCAAGTATGCCCCTTTCTGTACCGTAACTCCATTCATGTAATGGGACTTCAGGAGGCGCACATCAAAGATGAACAGTGCCTCGAACAGCTTATGGAATGCTTCAAGGACTGGGGCTTTGTCCTCCTCTCCAACCTGAGCCCCAAAGGAAGAGGGGGGGCTGCATTGATTTTCCACAACACCTGGACCCTCTTGAATTCATGGTCCATTGAAAAACGACATCTTTTTGCACAGCTGTCTGACCCCGATGGGGTCAAGCATCATTTCTGCGTTTATCATTTTCACCATGACGCTGTCGAAAGACAACGTCAATGGACTATGCTTTCACAAGTTGCGCCAACTCTCGTTCCGAGAGACACTATATATTTGTCTGATCACAACTCGGTCACAGTCCCCTCAAGGGACATTTCAGCACCGCATCTATCCCTGTCATTGCCGCCCGTGAAGCGGAACTAGATTTTCTGACAAACCATCAGCTGATCGATACTTACGCATGCTTTCACAGTGGTAGACATTCTGATTTTGATTTGGAGGGCTGGACGTGGGGCTTTGCTGCAGCCAAGCCAATTGCGTCGACCAGCCCCAACTTAACTGCCAATGAGTATGCTCCCGTGCTAGACAGGAAAAGAAGGATTGACAGAATCCTTCTCCACGAGAATTTTCAAAACTCCGTTGCTGAGTGCTACAGCCGTTTTGTGGCTAGTTCGGACCACAAGGCGGTGATTGCGTCACTGTCCGCTAAGCCCACCAAACAAGGGAAGCGACTCAGAATTCCCACAACTTTTCTTTCCTTGGAGGAAACCCTCCAACAACTTCAGGCCGATTTGCAATCCATTGACACTGAAGGTTACTCCAAGTGGGCAGACGGTATAGAATGTATCAAAACAGCGGCCTTCTCCTACGAAAAAGCTAACACAGCTACAGGCATCACGGAATCACAATCACTGTTGGTGGTCTCTTCCATACACCACCTATCGGAGGAAGCCTGGTGCTACCTAAAGGAACACGGATGCACTCCCTCGTCCGCGAAAGCTGCCTACCAAATGTTAACAGCTCTGGCCGAACGGTCAGACAGCGACCGTTCTGGGCAACAGGTGCAGGATAAGCTTAAAACCACTTTACACGATCCACACCATTTCCAACCATGGCGCCGCCGCCAAGAAATCTGGCGGCTCACCAAACAGCTACAGTTCAAAAGGAAAGTTTACTCACTGCGCAATAGGTCCGGCCAGCTTCTGCCTGACCCTAAATCCATGGTCTCTGAAATTGTAAATTATTGGCAACACACAATGAATTCCTCCGGAAAATCCCAACCGGAGGTTGTGACATACCTCGGAAAGTTTTTTCATGGCAAAAACACGGCACTGATGGCAAAAATGCTGATACAACCGTTGTCATTGGACCTAGTGCACGTTGCGCTGGACTCCTTGAACGGCACATTAGCACCGGGAATCGATGGTGTGCAGGTATCCATCTACAAAACCTTTTCCGATTTCTTTTGCCCCATAATGCTGGACATTTACACGGGCATCCCGTCTTCTAAAACACTCAACAGCGATTGGTCGCTGGCCCTCCTAAATCCCATTCCGAAAGGACTTGGGACTGCCTCGGTCCACAACCTTCGACCTTTAGTGCTACAAAACACATCACACAAATGGGTGGCAGCCATTCTGGCCCTGCAACTCAGAGACTACATCGACGCCCTCACCCCTATTCAGCAACGGGGTTTCATTAGAGGACGATCAATCTTCACGAACCTTTGGCATAGTTTCGGCTCCTGGAGTTCCCCCGGGGACGCCCTTTTTTGCCCCATAGATTTCAAAAAAGCGTTTCACTCAGTTTCACACGAGTACACTCGCACATTTCTTAGCCTAATGCAACTCCCAGACAGCCTGATTTCCCTCTGTCTATTACTGTTCACAGCACCGATCTGTGTGCTCGTTCGTGATCACATTTACACTGAAAACACAATCTTCCCTTGCTCGGGTGTCCGACAAGGTTGCCCCTTCTCTCCTTCTGTGTTTGCAATGCTCATTTCCCCCATTATTCATAAGCTTATGGATCTGTCTGTACACGTGCAAGTCTTGCTTTATGCAGACGACTTAATCATCATTATTGATTGCGACCCGACCACAGGTGTTCGGGTTTTCCTTTTGGTCTGGAACAAGATTCAAGAGTTTTCGGAGGTTACAGGTTTGTTCACAAACCTGGACAAGTCCAACATTCTGCTTAAAGGACAATGGGATCCTGTGCACAGGGTTCAACTCCTGAGCACAGGCCTCAAAATAGTTGAAAAATACAAGTATCTGGGAATTGTCCTAGGGGCTAAAACAACGGAAGAGGCTTATGGACCAGCCTTAAGGAAAGCCACAGGACGCGCGTTTTCCATGCAGTCGTGGTCCCTCTCGCTTGCTGAACGGGTGGAACTACTCCAAAGCTGGATCCTCCCTCTGCTGGTCTACCCAGCCCGTGTTGTTTATCCATCCGACAACGTCATCGCAGCAGTTAGAACCATCTACCAAGTGGCCCTCAAGCTCAGCAATTGGGGCATCACACTTGACATTCTGTCTCACAGCAAAGACCAAGGGAGATTGGATTTGGCCCCCCCTGACACTTTCCTGCTCTGGCAGTTTTCTACCGTTTTCATTCGCCACATTTACAAAACAGAGGTCATTCCTAAATGTGTCACAGATCCCTATGAGTGTTTTGCCGCTGAACACGGCATATTAGTATCCCCATCTACGCTCCACACTTTTCAAATGGGAGCAATGTGGTTTGGCACAAAATGCCGTACCCCGCCTGGAGCGCCAGAGCATACTCAATTGTGGCTTCAAAAGTGGCTTTCAACCGTCCTGAAGCGCTGTGACATGACACCCCACTTTGGCATAACAAACTGCTCTCCAAGTCTACATCCCTCACGTACTTTTGCCCCCAGCTCATTCGGCAAGGGGTCATTACGGTGGGGGGTCTACTCAAAGACAGCACACATATTACGCAGATCGCGCCCACTTGGGCCCCCATTTATCAACAGGGTGTGTTTGACTATTGCCCCTCGAGTCCAGGCCATGCGCCCACGGTATCACCGCTCCGTCCCGTTCCTGGGGCGGATGTTTGGTCACGCTGGACCACGAAATCCATGGCACTGTTCCTGTGCTCTCCTAACTTTCTCGCACCGAGGGAGCCGCCTGAGGTGTGGAAAGCCTTCCACTCTTTCAACGTTCCAGCTCAACATAAAGACTTCATCAGACAGGTCCTGTGGCTCCGCCTCCCTGTGGGGGAGCGCCAAAAGGAATGGAAGGCGGATGATGTGTGGTGCCCAATTGACGGTGAGCTAGAAACAATTGATCACGCACGCACGGAATGTTCCCTACTCAAAGTCGCTTTCGACACTATCGCAAAATGCTTTCCTACTGCCACCGCTGAGGAACATCCAAAAGCTCTGCTTTCCTCTTCTCTGAAGCATTCCTTCCAGTGCCCGTCAGGCTTCCTGGCTTGGGCGGCGGTCTACGCCAATTGGCAAGTCCGCCAAAAGAAAAAATATCAACGCCAATATGCAGCCACCTGGACCCGTTTTGTTTCTATTTGGAGAGCCACCTTAAAACTGTGGGCTTCCTGTCCTTTGAATATTCCCATTTCTGGACACGACCTTCAACTTTTCATTAGAGATCTTCATTCGCTACTCCATGATGGAGTGCTTCAACACCCCCACCTTCAAATCACACCCCCCACCCCTCCGCCCAGCAAAAAATAACAAAAAGACACAGCGCGCCGACTGCGCAAACAACAGCGGGCGGCGGAGTTGGAAGGAGTTTTTGACAGCCTCACCACGGACGGGTATACCCTGGTTTTCACCGATGGCTCATCCGCCGAAACGGAAGGCGTGGGCCGGGTAGCAGGATACGGCATCTACGCGCACCCTGACATCAGCATTTCTGCATATGTCCCAGTCCGCCTCCGACAAACAAACAACACGGCAGAACTTCTGGCCGTGATTCGAGCATTACAAATCTTTACTTTTGGTAAAATTGCAATTTGCACCGATAGTGAATACGTTTTCCTAGGTGCCACCGGCGCGGCACGCCGGTGGAAACTTAGGGGATCGACGGGAAGCAGTGGCTCGGTTTCAAATGTTCCCCTCTAGGAACTCCTTCTTGACACTCTCAGCACACACACAGGTTCCATCAAGTTTATTAAAGTGCCGTCCAATGTGGACATTCTAGGGAACAACGAGGCTGACCGTTTGGCGGACCGGGGAAGGCTTTCCCGCCCCAAGTGCCCGGTCCCCAGGACCCCGTCGCGTGATTTCACCGCGACGATTCACACTCCTCCCATCAAGCGTCAGCGCTGGAACACTGGTGCCGAGCTGGACTCGGTTGTGCAAGTTCTGAATTTTTCACCACACAAAATTCCGCGGGACAGTCAAGCTATGGACGCCTTCATGGATCTCTCCCTCAGGATTGACCCAGAACTACTCCAAGGTGACTGGTCCCCACCAATGTCTGATTATAGTTCTGATGAAATTTGACCATATTTGCCTACATGTAACAAAGGGTTCACACCATGTCACCGCCCCACGCCGCCCATATGATATGTGCAATGCGCCCCGCCACCGCCCACGCGCGATGGGGGCTGCCGCCCCGCCCGCTCCTTTGCCGGAGCCGCCGCTCCGCTTGATCCGGTTCTGGCGGCTCCGGCAGCGGGGATCGAACCTGGAACCAGCGAGCTGGAGTCCAGGGTGCTTCCACTGAAGCACATGGCACCGCACCCTTGCTATGACACAGCACACACACAGCCGACACGACACAAATGCATTTCTGCTTCTTTTCATTGTATGTGCTTCCCTCTTCACTGAAACTAAATTGCCTCAAGTCAATGGAAGGCCGAATGAGTGCCATGCTTCGCACCTGAGACTTGGGAGCGTATGGTTCATATACAGCCCGTTTTCTTAGGGCGTCGCTTATATGGAAGGGTCCAGTGGCCCAGCACAATTGCTTGCAGGTTCGCAGTGCCTACTGTTCAGCGCCAGTATTACCGATAAATGTACATATCAACAGGAGATGTACATAGATAGTGGAGCACCCCAACCAAGAAGGGGACACGCTCAGTGTTCGATTACGATTTTGAACATCTGGACTAATGGCTGAAAGTGTTTATAGCGGGGACATTCAGTCTATCAGTACCGACCATTGTTCCCCTATAGGGGGGGTGTAGGGGGGGGAGGTAGGGGGGGGAGGTAGGGGGGGGGTCGAGAAGGTAGGGGGGGGGCAGGGGGGGGTAAGGGGAAGGAGGGGAGGGGGTAGGATCATACACACAGAAGGCGGTGCACAGTTGTGGTACAAGGCGGGGTCCAGTCCGTAGGGGGGGTGTACCACAACTACAGGGCATGGTCTAGTCCGTAGGGGGGGTGTACCACAACTACAGGGCATGGTCTAGTCCGTAGGGGGGGTGTACCACAACTACAGGGCATGGTCCAGACACAAAGCGGTGCACACACAAGGCGGTCTGTGGCCGTGTAGCCCACAGCCAGGCGCGCAGGCCACGTGCCGAAACGCTCTACCTCCCGGAGGAGGTCCACGAGCCAGCTCAGCAGCCTGTCGGGGAGGGAGCGGAGGTCCGCCAAACTCAACCCACCCAGCCCCAAGGCCGGGCTTCATGCGGGAGAGGCCCTTGCGCAAGCGGCGGCCATCCAACAGCAAGGTGACCATGGGAACCCGCTTGACATGCTGCCCGTATTGGCGGAGGAAGGCCACCCGACCCGGTTCAGGGTCCACCGCATACTTGCGGTTCATCGACCTCCTACAGAAGGCCATCCATTTCCGCCACATTGGCCGTGGCGGTGCCGTCCGGCCCTTAAGAAGAAGGTGACCGGCGGGGCGTAGGACTCTTCATTGAGCCACCGCTACACTGCGCCCTGGTCGGTGGACCAGGCCTCATCCAACCAGGCGTGCAACTCCCGCAGGCGCTCCTTGTCCTCGGCCCGGAGCACCGCCCTCGCCATGCTCGCCAGCGTTGTGCGGAGGCAGCGCAGTGGCTCCGGCGGGGCCAGCAGATCCTGCGTGCCGCCAAGTTCTAAACCCACGTAGGGTTTAGAGCTGGGCCCCGGGCCTAGGGTGCCGATTGAGGTGGCGCCGGAGCGCACCCGACACCTTCATGACTTGGTGCGGTGTGGCGCCCACGCCTTGCGCAGGGCGTTCCAACCAGCGGAGCACTTCCCAGAGGGGCCCCTGAGCCGCCTCAATGCGCGCTAGGGGGTAGGTGAGTGGCTCCCCGGCGCCCCTTCGCTACTTCAGGCATAGGCGTACCTCACGGAGCAGCTGGTCGGTCCCCCTGCCCCGGGGCAGGTGTGGTGGGGCTAGCGGCAGAGCGGCCCCCCGCTGGCAGCGTGTCCGGGGTGACGTCCGGGCCGGAGAGGGAGAGGAGGGTCTCCTCGCCGTTGTGGTCCAGAAAGCCCATGCTGGGTCCACGTCGCCTGTGGCTAGGGCCGCCCGCCCGCCGGCCTCCACGGGGTCCAAGAGACGGTCCAGCAAAAGGAGGCGCTCATACTCTTCCCGGGGCGCCGACATGATGGGCTTGGGGCGGGCGAACTTCACCACGCGTTGGGAAGCACCCCGTAGGTGCAGGTCGAAGCAAACCGGGGTGTGGCCTAGTATGGCCCCGTGCGGGAGTACCTCTGCCGCATGTTGAAAAAGACATATAGACGGTCTCAAACATGCTTTACGTAGGACGTTTGATCATTATGAATGGTCAGAACATCGAAAAAATGGGTTTTGAAAATTTCAATTTTTGAGCCGCCGACAGAGGAAAATTGCTCAAGTAGGTTGTGCCCCACCCTTGCCCCTATCCAAACAACCAAATAGGGTGAAAATCACATTAATAAGGTGTAACACATGCTTTACATAGGATAAATTGGAATTTTTTTCAAGTGTCACTAAACAGCCTATGCAACAGCAAATTTGGGGCTTTTGAGCGCCCATGGGATGGGCTACGTAGGCCTAGCGGCCACTACGTGGGTCCCCATGGGTGCTCAAGTAGCCGTATTGTCACCAAATGATCACCCAAACCCATCCTAGGGGCAACGAAAGGGTTTCGGAAAAAATTGAATTTTGAAAAAAATTGTAGGTGCCACTCAACAACCCACCCAGCATGACAACGGCTAAGTCCTCAGTGGCAAGGGGCCATATGGGAGGGGCGGGGGGCGATTGGGGGTATCTGGAGCTGGGACCCGGGACCCCGCCATGGGTTAGGGGGTCCATATACAAGAAAAAGATTTTGACTCCGATTGTGTCCATCACCGTATAGTGAGGAGCCCATATGTTGTGTTGCACACCATCAGCCGTCTCCACCCGGGACTCTTCCCTCTACGCAACTCAAAGAAAGTGCGTTGCACCGAAGAATTGACGGGCTGCTTTTCTTGAACCCTCTGACCCCCCCCCCCCCCCCTCCTGCCCCCTTGTGCCTAAATGTCACTTGCAGAAACCTCCGCAATGGAAAGCCTTGATCGCTCAGCCATGCAGCCATTGCAAGAAGCCTGGCAGCGGAGCAGTTTGTTACAAGTGCCAAGTGTCTCCAACAAGACGATTGATGTGAGTGTCAATGACGAGAAAAGACAAAATGAGTGTCCGGGAGCCGTCGAAGAAAGCTGTGGTTTCGCTCAAGTGTTGATGGTGTTGTTGCTACATTGATGATACTACTGCTGCTCTTGCTGCTCATGCTGCTGCGGAGTCACATTTACCCGACTGAGCAGCCGGACGCCCACCAAAGGGTGCGGCAACAAGGACTTGGAGTCCCAGCACGGCCAGACCGCAGTGCTTGTGGCATCCTAGTGCCAGTCCAAGATTGGAATCAATTTGGTGACCGTGACCAAAATTCTGCTGGCGGATGTCTGTGTGTCTAATGATGTACTGGGAGTCAAGGAGGACCTCCAGCGGCGGTTGGAGGAGAGGAAACTCTTCCATGATGTGGCAACAATATTGAAGAAAGTTGCTCCGTTGGAACAGTGAAGGAAGGCGCTTTGTTGGTAACTTTCAAGAATTATGGGAAATTTCCCCGCCACTGCCACACGAAATTTCCCTGCTACCGCAACCAAGGATTCGGCGGGCACACGTAATGTCCCTACTTGCACGAGAGCCAGTTGCCTGCTTGCTGAAGCTGAGGGGTGTGACGCACGGACGCCACAGTCCAGCCCCACAGTTGCAAGGTAAAACGGTTTACCACAGGCAACAAGCAAAGAGCAATTCTGGCAGACAGACATCTCGTGGCAGTAACTCATGTGATACACAACACACGCCGTGTCCGGCGCGCGACCTACCAAACCTTCTGTCTGGCTTGGACCCCTCCCTCCCCCCGATGCTGGACACGGATGCGAAGCGCACTGCTGCTGCCACGAGTAAGGCAGGCCAATGGCCACCATAAGCACTCAGTTCTTCGGCACACGGCTGCTGGTTGGCAGCCCTCCAACTGTGGCGCAGGCGCAGGGGCACCACCAAAGCTGGGACACGACCAGCCCGCCTTCCACCACAAGTGGGTGGGTGGGTGGGCAGAAAGTAAAAACACACTGCCTGTAAGGGGAAGAGGTAGAGGTAAACCAACGGTGACAAGCACCGTGAGTTTACCACAGGCAACAAGCAAAGAGCAATTCTGGCAGACAGACATCTCGTGGTTTACCTTTCCTAAGTAAAAGCGCCAGCACCACGTCGCCGCCCGCAGAAATGCTTCTTAGTGGGAGGGGCTGGGTGGACAGGATCCGCGCGAGGGGATACACGTGAAAACAACACCACTGTCGGGGTTCAGGCTGTCGTGGGGCGGGTGATACCCTGAACAAGAAACAACACTGGATCCCCCCGACCCTCGCATAACCAAAACTCGGTTCCCACTAAAAACCGGCGCAGGCATACCTCGCCGCACCTCAACCACCGTACTGTACAGCCCCATAGCTCACCCACATGGCGCAAGGCGCCACGCAGCAGACAGCCACGCCACCCCGCGCCACTGGTGGACTCCCCTCAGTCTAAGGCCTTAAACATATATGCCACCCGGCGCACCAACAACATGTTCCCCTGGACCCACAAATAAGGGCGGTTACCGCCCACCTGCTTATGCGCAGAAAGAGACAGGGCCAATTCGCGCCCTCCCATTCTTATGCGCCATCTGTGGCGGCACAAGTGCCGGCCCGTCGCGTCCTTGACCTCGGGACTCCCCGCGGCAGTGAACATCTGGTGCGCCGTTCCACCAAGCCGGGACGCCAAGTCCGCCACGGCGTCGCGCAGCAAGTCCGGCGCCTCCGCGAGTGCGCAGGGCCGGTCGAAGATGAGGCGTGCCTGGGTCCCCAGCCACACCCTGCGAACAGACCGACGCGCCAGACGGCGGGCCAGCACGTACTGCGCCTGCCACTGCGCCCGCGGGTGCCGCATCTCCACCGCCGCAGCTGAGCGGCGATGTCGCACGCCTCCCCGGTGGCGGCGCGGGCGCCGGTGGCGCCCGTTTCGCCGAGGCATACCCGCACAACGCTACAGCACACAACACAGGGGTAGAGCTGACCCCCCATAAAACTACACGACCACGGCTCCCACGGAACCTGCACTGGTGCAACGAGCGCAGCACGTCTCCCCACCGACACTGTGATATCACTTCCGCCCGAGCAAGGCGGCCGTGAAATTGGGACTGAACCCTACTCAGCGGGTCACCGGGCTGCAAATGGGACGGACACCATACGACGTAAACCTGCAATCTGGAAGCACATAACCGGCGTGACACCGAACGCAACATTGCATGTTGAATTTTCAACCACGTGGACGCCTTCAGTTGAACAAGCTGTGCTGACGCCACCTCACTGTCCGTCACCAACAACACACAATCCCATTGCAAACGCAAGGCCATCTGCACACCCCAGCACAACCCTGCCAGCTCCGCCGTCTGTTGCGTATGACGTGCCACGGGCACCACCCAAGCTCGGGCACCCACCTGCGGCGAAAACCCCCCCACCCTATACGAAAAAAAGTCCCACGCCGCGTCCACACACCAGCACCATGGTCTCAGGCGTTGAAAAAGTTCAGGTACAGGAGAATGGGAAAGCGAAATGAACTGCTGCGCCCTCTCCCACGGTAAGGCCCTATAAGGTTCAGCACACAAGCACAAGGCAGAGGCCAAAGCATACAGGATCTTTACAGGCACGTTCCTATCATGGTCTCCCCACCGGACCCAACAATACGCGCCCGCTAGCAAGGGCGCGGAGGTTAACCGCGGCCGGATGTGCCATTGGATGAAGCCCAGCAACTTCTCCATTAGTTTGGGCCCCAGGCATGGGGGACACCGCCAACCGGAACCACGCTGCCAAAATCTGCAACCACGCGCGCCTGTGGCTGTAAATCATACGGCGCTGCAAGTCCAAAAACTTTCCCAGCACAAACAGATGTTGCACCGGATCCAAAGTGGACTTATCGGAAACGATAAACTGATTTTCAACCAACACACGCACACACTCTTGGGTGGTGCCGTGCAGCATGGGACGATCGGTTGAGACCAGGACGAAGTCGTCCAAGTAATGCAGCAACTCCACACCTTGGGGGACGAGCCTTCTCAACAAGCCCCCCAGGATTCGCTGGCACAGGTATGGCGAAAACTTCCAGCCAAAAGGCAACCGCGTCGCCGCCACCACCGGTCCCCCTGGCCGCACCCTAGCCCGGAAAGCCCTGTCCACGCCTTCCGGCAGGATAAAACTCCAGAAGGCGTTGGTCAGGTCAATATGCGTGGCATACAGCTGCTGATCGGGCGGTGTCTGGTTCAACAGTCGGCAAATGCCCTCCCAGGAGGGCAAGGCAAAATGGGGGGGATCCGGGGACTCCTCGTTTAACCCTACGCAAGACAGTATAAGGCTGACCTTACGGGACGATTTAGGGATAATGAATGGATAGGCCGACGGCGCAGTACCGGCAGGGAGCTCCCTGAAAATGCCCAGATGCCCGACAGCGGAAAAGAACTGACCGACCAAACCGGACACCCTACCTGCCCCACCCTGGGCATCCTCCTCAACGTCGTAAGCTTCCGCAGCCTCCAAAAAGTCGGCCGGGACAACTTCTCTCCACAAATCATCCGGAATCGGGTATGACCCCACGGTCCCCAGCCCGCGCTGGACCACTTCCGGGACCACCGCCGCGAGCGACGGTTTGGGCGACGTATTCAAGTAAAGTAGTGCCTCCCACGCCGCTTCGGCAAACTCGCACATCGCTAGACAAATCACATCCAGTGCGGACACCAGGGCGAAGTCCTCCGCCACCCGGAAAAGCCTATCTACAAACAACTCAATCCGCTGCATAAGTACAGGCCCCGGTGCTGACAGCTTGCGCTGTAACCAGCACGCAGACCCCGACAACAGGGCAAGCAGCCGGGCGTACAGGGGCAGTGCCACCAGGAACTGCGGGACAACCGGTGTATCGCTTCCGTCCCTAGGAAAGTCTGGCTCAGGTAGGTCAGGGGGGGGGGCCTCCACCGACCCCCCCCCCCAAACCCAGACCCCCTGCTTGCGCCAAGACCACTGTCCCATGTGTCCGCAACTCTTCCACTGTCGTGGACGTCTCCTCCGGCGGTCGCCAGGTATACGAGGCCCCCACCCCCCTCGGGGGTTGCCCCACATCCACCGCTTGCTCCGACGGCTGCTCCCCGGCCACTGCCAACCGCCACCGCCAAGACCACCGCCCACCACCTTCGACCAACTTGCGCACCGCCCACAGCCTAGCCCTGCCACCACCCGAGGCCCGGGGGGGGGGGGGGGGGGCGGAGGGCGCGGCATTAGACGCTTCGCAGCCGACAGCCGGGGCGCCCAAACGCTCATGCGCAAACGACCCCGCCCCCCCCACGGATCCCGTGGGTGGTCTGGGCACATCACGAAGACCGGGCGCCAGAGCCCCCCCCCCCCCCCCCCACTCCCACCCGTGGCGGCAGAAACCCCACGACCGGGGGCAAGACCCTGACCAACCGCGGGTCGTTTACGGGGCGGGCACTCCGTAACTTCGGGAATCCGCCTCTTGGGCACAAGGCGCTGCTGCCGAACTGTCGGGACAATCGCATCACCCGGGACGGGGAAGGCACACGGTACTGCCGGACAGGGGGGGGGGGCGCACTGCTGTCGTCGTGACCCCGGTTCCCGGGGTCGCTTACGGGACTCCACCCCCCCAGGGCCGGGCGCTCCAACCCTGAAGGCATCTGCCGGGGCAGTAACGCTCCCCATATTTGGCACACACTCCATAACCCTACGAACTCCCGACCCATCTCCAACATCCTCATCCGAGTCAGAATCGGACAGGACGATGACCTCAGGGGGCAGCTCAGGAGAGGCGGACTGGGTGCAGGGCGGGGAAGGGGAGGTTGGTCGTGGCTCTGACAGAGGTCCCGGGACAGCCGGGGATGGGCACGACCGGGGGCCGTCAACGGCAGTGGCGGCGATGCCCTGCTCTTCCGGGACGTCCTCCACCAGACTACGGCCAGCATGCCCAAGAAGAGGCGGTGGGCTCGGGTGCGGCGGCTCCATTGGAGGCTCCGTAAACCGCGAGAGGTCGTACATAGCCAAACCCCACAGAGACGCAGGTAGAACCGTACCGCGCGGGGGCAGGCCCACAGCCTCGCCAACATGCGGTAACACCAAGTCACCCACAACCTCCGGATCTCTAAACCCCAGGGCGTAACCCATGGCTGTACGCAAGCCAGCCCACCGCCCCCAAAAGAGGAAGTACTGGGCGGCGGGTTTGCGCACCCAGCATGCCGCGGAACCTCCCCTCCTGAGAGCATGCCAGCGAGCATCAGCCCACTTGGTGTCGCGGAGCAGGCGGCTGATGGCGTCCTCGAGGAAGGGGCCCCCCCCTTCAAAAACGGGCTCGTCAGGCCGCTTTCCCTTAGCTTGGCAGTAGACCCGGAGGAACTCCATCCAGGACCTTGCATAAGCCGCGGCCGGTCAACAGACCCATCCGGGCTCCCCAACCTTGGTGCTGTAGAACCAGAGGCCCTCCTTACGGCCGAGGTCACAGTACCTGATGGAGGCGGCCTCCCCGACCCGGAGCCACATCGTCCACGACAGGGCCGCCAGCGCCGCGACCGCCCTGTCGTCCGGCGCGGTGGCCGCATTCCAGATGTGCACGAGGGCTCGGGGTGACACGTACGCCTGTGGGCCCGGGCCTCGCCCCGACTTGGCAATGCGCCAGTGGAGGGCTGCCACAACCCGGGGGACCAAGGCCAAATCCTCCGCTGCTCGCACGGCAGACGCAAGCCCTCGCAGCCCGGATGCGGAGTGGCCGTTTGCTGCACGCTCCGCCATGCAGAGGGAGAGGACTTCCGGTAGGGGTTTGGTCGGGATGCATGCCTCGAACTCCGCCAGTTGGGGAATAGCCGACCCATACCGCTGCCTTGTGCGCTGCTTCCAGGAATGCATGGCCGCCACTCGGGGGTAGGCCCGCTAGTCCGACTTCGCCAGCCGCTCCCAAGTGGACGCCAGGCCTGCAGAGCTGGCAACAAACCCGGACGCAACCTCCGGGGCAACCGCCGCGGGCACGGCCCGCGAGCAGAAGGCCGCCCGCTGACCGCCCCCCCCCACCCCTGGCAGGGTCGTCCAGTCAGGCCCAGTGTGGGCACTGAAAGTTCCAGTGCTTAGGGGCAGCGGTCTCAGGGCTGTGGGCCTTGCAACGGCGGGATTCCCCTGGCGCCGGGGCGGACACGGGGACCTTCCGTCCCGAGGCATTAACCCATTTGAGGACTCCTCCCTCACGCACGAACCGAACCCCTCGCCACCGAAAAGAATCCGCCGGTTGGGCGGAGGCCTGAGACCACTGGAGGGCATCCAGCTGCCGGCCTTCGGCGGACTCGGCGTATTCGTGGGCTCGTTGTCGTCCTTCATACGCCTTATGGCTGTCCCACAGGGTGTCCCAGACACGGTTCGCCAGGACCTCCCCTGGTGTTTGGTCCTCGTTGCCCTCCATGTCCGCTCTGGGTACCTGCTGCACGTACTGCTCCATGGACTCCGCGGTTTGCTTCATCCACCCGGCCAGTCGTTCACGGCCACGGAACTCCGCCAAGGCCTCCGCGGTGAGCCGTGGCGTCTTGGGCGAGGCCAGTTCCGCCTTCTCGAGCCTTCTGCGAAGGCCCTCCAACTCTGCTGCTTGCTGCCGGACCAAGGCCTCGGGAGGTCGGGAGGTCGGGATTCGTCTGCGAAGAAGGGGACGGTCCAACCGACGGCTCTACGCCGCGATTGTCCGAACCCTTCGGGGGGCTGGCTGACTTGTTGGGGGTGAAAAGGTTCATGGCACAAAAAACAGGAAGTAAAAACACACTGCCTGTAAGGGGAAGAGGTAGAGGTAAACCAGCGGTGACAAGCACCGTGAATTTTCGGGGGGATCTACTCGCTGAATCAGCACAAATTTTATTGCAACTTAGCCGCCGAGCTGCAGCATCAATGGGCAAATGAGATGAAGACAGGGGAGAGCACCCTGCATCCGCATTCGGAGCTGTGGTGAAGTGAAGTTGTATTGAGCCCAAGGCCGAGCTCAAGCCCAAGCCCAAGGCCACCAAAGACGTAGAAGGAGAAAGTCCTGGAGGAAATGGAGAAGAAGAGGGTGGAGCCAATCATTTGGTGTGGTGTGTATTCTTCACGTGCTTCATTGAAAATGCTTGAGGGATTGCGGGGGGATGGGGGATCATGGAGCCCCGGCGCCGGGGGGGGGGGGCGGCGGGCGGAGAAATTGGCTTCTGCGCTGCCCCCTTGTTGAGTGGAACAAAGGATGTTGGTGCCCGAAGAGAATTTTTGATTCTTGTTCCCAGAAATTTCGATTCCGGACAAGGTTGCCTTCCTTGTCCAATGACCCATTCCTGCAGGTCCTTTATCTGGTGAGCTGGGAGTTCCGGGGGAGACCAGAAAATTGGAGTGGAGGAAGAGGAGCTGCGATGGGGAGAAAAGGGGCAAGACGGAGTGGGGAGGAGATGAGAGGAAACGGTAGAGAATGGAGAAGCGAACCACCCAACCACTATCCCAATCAACAACTTGTCCACGACCACACCGATCATCAATTGGACCGGAGTGCCCACGGGGATGGTCATGCATGCGCCGTGACAAACCAAAAGGCCCCACCAGGCCGTGGCCAAGGGGCATTATCAGGCACCGTGGTGTATGGCGTCAGCCATGTGGTGCCTGCTGAACAACAAAATTGTGAAGGCTCATGTCTTTGACGGTGAACGAGTGCTAAGCAATATGGGCATATGTCTAGGGCTCCATCGGTTTGATGGACACGACACTTGTGTGCCTGTGCGAACCAGGTTTGAACCCAAGGAGGGGCGAGAGACGTGTCATGTATGCCATCACATCTTTGCCCTAGGACACGCAAAACGGGATGAGGTGAATGAGAAACTCAGGCATCCATGCCAGCATCCATGTGCATCAGTCCCTCGCCCTAACCTGGAGCAGCGCCTATCTTTTCTGGCAGTACGGTGCACAGTGGAGGGGACCCCAGGGAACGACTGTAACGCCACGTGGCGGTCTGCAGCCCCTGCTCAGGCATCCTGCATCCGCCCCTTCCACTCCGGGTCTACCCTGGAAAGACTGTCAGCCGGGTTCAGGTCCCCCGGAACAAATTCCAGATACACCAAGCCTTCCAGGCGCTGGAGCAAGTAAAATAATCTCCGAAGGTGCCTGTTTTGGCGTCGCAGGCCTGCACTGGCCCTTAGCAAGCTACCTGCTCTAAAGCTGAGGAATTATCCCCTATTAGACGCCACACAGGCCAGCCCACCCTGATGCAAAGCCCAACCCCACGAACCAGGGCCTCGAGCTCGGCCTCTTGCTGCGTTCGAACCCCTGGGGAGCAGAGGAACACCCGGCCACCCAAAGCTGGGCCCCAGACACCGCCTTTAAATCGGTCAACATCAAAGGCGGCATCCACATACAGGACCCCCCCCCCCCCCCACAGATGCTAAGGGGGAGCAATATCTGTGGTTTCCAAGCCAAGGAAAGCAGGACTCAGTGCAGGAGGCTTGGACCAAGGACAGGGGGCAGTTCTAAAGCCAATTTGGCCCCCACTGACAGTGGGCCCACCAGTCACTCAAAAAAGGGGCGAACCCCACCGTCGGGCGCAGGCTCCAAATAAAGCGGCCCAGGATCCGACGGGCGTGCTTGCGGGTAAGGGGCGGCACCGCAGCCCGGATCCAGAGGCCAAGCAAAGCAGCCCCCCCCTGCCCCTTTGGGAAGACCCCTGCACCATCCCCCGAAAGCACCAGCCATTTCCCCAACCACTGAATCTCAGGGACTGGCTCCAAGACACTTTTTGTGCTAATGACAGCCCCCGCCTTGCGCAGAGCGTCGCACAGGCGCTGTGACACGGATCCTACTCTGGTTTTACCATACCCAATGACCAAGAAATCGTCCAAATAGTGCAGGACCACGACACCACTGGTGTCCACAGACCCCGTCACAAAAGCAAGCACGTATTGGCATATGACCGGTGAAAAGCGCCAACCAAAAGGCGGGCAAGAAAAAGCGTAAGATTTTCCGTCGTTGCGCACTCTAAAGCTGTTTTTATAAGGCTCTGGCAAAGTCAACGACCAAAAGGCATTGGTCAGGTCAATGTGACAGGCCAAGAGGGGAGCACCTGGTTTCGCCAAAAGACGCAAACTTTCAAGCTCACGAAGCTCAGGAAGGGGTCGTTCAGGTGGTCCACACAGTGGGACCCCTGCGAGAGCCTTGGGAGGCCAATGCTGTGGGGCTGTATAAGGAAGGCAAGGTCCTCAACCGAGGGCAAACTAAAACTTGGCGGGCTAAAACGGTGGCATTTATTGGGGCGCACCAAATGCACAATCATGGATGCCGTCACGGCATTTTTGGGAATGGGGAACAAGTAGCCATTGGGCCCCAGGGGACCCCCCCCCCCCTCAGCACATTGCCGGAGGACCCCGTCCCTGACTAAGGCACGCGCCATAATGAGGCCTTCAGGGGAGATCTCTGGCATCTGTCCCAAATCACGAGCCGTCACGTCCTGAAAATCAAGCGGGGCAAGGAAATGCCACAAAAACTCGGGGATGGGGATATTCCCCACCGGTCCCAACCCCCTATCCAACGCAGAAGGGTCGAGGCTTAGGAGGAGAGTGACCGGGGAGGT
Source organism: Eutreptiella sp. 'Long Island Sound 2002' (assembly GCA_964036045.1). NCBI lineage: Eukaryota > Euglenozoa > Euglenophyceae > Eutreptiales > Eutreptiaceae > Eutreptiella > Eutreptiella sp. 'Long Island Sound 2002'. The sequence continues at coordinate 23,140,382 of OZ038400.1, read as the reverse complement.
GGAAGCCCGCAGCACACGGGACCACACATCCCCCCGCAGGGAGTCCAAGGCTGCGATTAGCTGGTCATCTATATCCACCATACCCAGGTCCCTGGCTACCCTCCCACCCTGGATGAATAGGAAACGGATGCGCCGGTGTAACAGGTCCCGCAGGCCCCCACTTAGTCTCAGGCCCGCGGAAATTTCGTCCACCCACCCCCGTCCTCGTTCCGACCGGATCAATCTCTCCACAACCCTCTCCCGGGGGCATTCATTGTTTACCGGCGCCGCCGGCTGCACGTCGAGCCAGCGTTGCCAGGTGCTTGGCTCCGAGACCCGCTGTGGTTTGGGGCCGTGTCCTCCACGTCGTGAAACCTCGGGGTCGTCCTTGGAACCGTCCACCCCCTCGAGGCTGTCCGGGGGCTGTTGCTCCTCCATCGGCGTCACGCTGCTGCGGGGGACCCATCTCCGCGTCCTGTTCCTCATCGATGTCGATGGGACTCTCCCTTGAAGTAACCGGGGCTTCTGGTGGTCCGCTGTCAGCCCTACCCCGTGCCGGCATCGGGTCCACGGACCTCGTGCCCCCGGGAGGCTCGACGTCTGCTGGAGTCCCCGCCTCTGTGACTCCCTCCAAAACCGTGCGTCGGGATTTGCGGCCTCCTCTCTCTTGGCGCCTTGCGCCGATCGTCCGTTCCGCTGCGGCGCTCTCCTTTTCGGCCCCGCCGTCTCCTCTCGCGAATCGTGTCCTCTTGGCCTCTGTCGGGGATGTTCGGACCGTCTCGTCATTTTCGAAGAGCTCCACGAGGCTGGCCGGCCACAAGTCCCTGATATCGGTTTTCGTCCAGCAGATTCCTTCAGTGGCTGGCCAAGGCAGTCGCGTAGCCTGCAGACATTCAAATGCGTCGGGGGGAGACGCATACAGGTGAGCAATTTTGATGCTATGCCACCTACCCCACCACGGGAGGTGCCGCCACGGAAGTCCCAACCAACGGAGGTAGCTTGCGCCCGCTCGCCTCCAGGCATGCCACCTGGCCTCTCCTCTGTCGGTCCCCTGCAAGAGCTTGGCCATACCCATTTCGAGGTCTGCTGCTCGTCCCAACGCTGGCGCCTCACCAGGGGCGATCGTGCGGAGCCACGTAGCCCATGCCTGCGCGTATGGCCCCAGTCGTCTCGTGATCTGGCGATGGTCTCGTTTGATCCCCTGGTACGTGATTCCCACCTTGGAGATGTTCGATCGGCGAAGCGATGATATTTCTCCCACTCTGCATAGCGTGGAGAAGGACAGGACCACTGCGCCATAACTTTTCCACTCTCCCACCCTGGAGCATGATTCGGCCATGAGCTGGAGTAGGTCGGGCCCCCGAACTGTCGGTGTCCCGTGGAATCCACTGCCGCCTTGGAAATTCTCCACAGCCTGTCCCACTGCAAGGGGGGGATCCACCCCAAGGTAGCCACTGCCTTGAGGGCAGATATGCATCCTCTGGCCGCCGCCGCCTGCTGGCCCTGGGCAAACATGGAGAGCAGGACCTTTTCCGCCAACGTTTGCATGTCCCCTGGTTGGACAGCGCCCCCCAACTGGGCAAATCGCCGAAGGTGGCTCGTGTAGGTTCTTCGCGTCGACGGTCGCCACGTTGAAACCACACAGGCCGCTGGGCACTCCGTGGGGTCGGTCTCTCCCAAAATTTGCCATGCATCCACCACTGCCGGCCAGTCGATGACGTCCTGGGAAGCCACAGGGGTGGGTGCCAGCACAGGCCCCCCCTTTCGGAAGCGGTCCAGCCGTTGTAGCATTGATGTCGCGTCCACCGGCTGGGCCGCCAAATCCCGTCATTCCAGCTTAGGGCAATTCCATACCCAGTGCCTCTCGATGAGCCCGTGACCTTTGCACGTTTTACAGGGTCCCACTGGGGCGGAGTCCGATCGCACCCACTCTCCTTTATGGACCTCGAAATACTCAACGCCATCCACCATTTTGAAACGACGTCGCATGACCTTTTTGAGGCGTGCCCTTGCTGTACTGAGGCCTGATGTGAAGTCGGGGTCCGCTGATGCCCGTTTAGAGGATGTTGAGTCTGACTCGTAGCGCTCCTTGTAACAGTGGACGGAGGACCAGACCACCAGCCACAAAGACTCCACCATGAGCACCACAGAGCTATTCAAGGACAACACCGGGGGGGGGGGGGGGGGTGCCTGAGCTTCCATCCATGGGGGCGTCCCCGGCTAAATCTCCAGTCCCCAGCACCTCAGTCCACACCGTGGTGTCTTTCTTTTGGTCGTCCGACAGGTTGAAGAGGAGGGGCTTCTGCGCCTCATCATCCCACTTGGGGGTCATTCTCATGGCGTCCAGCGGCAGGGCCTCCTTGAGGATCGCGCATTTGAGGTAGTACAGGACCCTGGTGACCCATTGAGGGTGGTTCCATACCAGGGCCAGCTCATGTAACTCCTTGAGGCACAGGGGTGGCACAGACTTTTCCGATCGCGTGGGGGTTTCCGATAGAGTGTTGACTTTCTGGGTGAGGGACTTGATCAGGGCACCCTGTCCCTCTAACAAGCTCGGCAGGGCAGGGTCCGAAGCCTTGTTGACAGTGTCTGGCTGCACCGTGATTTTCTCAAAGGCCCCTGTGGTCATGTTTATTTGGACTTGCTCTGTCAACGTGTAGCCAATCAGATTCTCGATGAGTGCTTCCTCTGTCCCCCCGAATCCTCAGGCACTGGCAAATGTCTGGAGCCATTGCGAACGCGAATCCCCCAGATGGCGAAGGGAAGTGGTTAACCTCATTTTTGGCTTAGCCCAGGATGCTGCCGGGGTTCCCTCTCGCACAGAGTCGTGCCCTCCGGCCTGGAGGTAATCCTGAAATTCCATGCATTCCGCCATCTTCCCCAGGCAAAATTTCAAAAAACTACCTGGAACAAATAAGACAGACATCTAAAACCCCAGTTAGCAAAGCTAACAGTCGATCATCAATTGGACCGGAGTGCCCACGGGGATGGTCATGCATGCGCCGTGACAAACCAAAAGGCCCCACCAGGCCGTGGCCAAGGGGCATTATCAGGCACCGTGGTGTATGGTGTCAGCCATGTGGTGCCTGCTGAACAGCAAAATTGTGAAGGCTCATGTCTTTGACGGTGAACGAGTGCTAAGCAATATGGGCGTATGTCTAGGGCTCCATCGGTTTGATGGACACGACACTTGTGTGCGTGTGCGAACCAGGTTTGAAGCCAAGGAGGTGCGAGAGACGTGTCATGTATGCCATCACATCTTTGCCCTAGGACACGCAAAACGGGATGAGGTGAATGAGAAACTCAGGCATCCATGCCAGCATCCATGTGCTTCAGTCCCTCGCCCTAACCTGGAGCAGTGCCTATCTTTTCTGGCAGTACGGTGCAAAGTGAAAGGGTTCTGCGATCAGCTTGGCTTGAGAGCCGCCACCATTGTGCTGCATGCAAATTAGAATATATCAGGGGCTGGGATGGAACAAAGATGGTGATGAAATAACATTCACACATGACAAAGATGATAATGCATTGGCACTCGGGAAGCATTCCGTTGACGACTTCGGGTTGTGCCAACACAACACAGATACAATCAAGCTTGGTCGAGCCGTTGGTCCCTTTACTACCACCAAAGCTCAACCCAACAATGGGCTGAAAAGATATGTTGTTAGGTACATGGTCGAAGAAGAAAACGGCTTTGAACAACTTGAGTAAATAGAGGAAGAAGCCTTGGCGAGGCTTATTGTTAGGTTGGGTCAATCAAACGCAAGCATTCTCCTATGGCATGTGTTGGCCAGGGAATGGGCCATGCAACCTAAATAAACATGTCAGCCATTTGTGTTGTGTTTCTTTGTACATATGTTGCCATTCCCTTGGCCGGGTGTTGCATCCTTGTGCAATCCGCAACGCAACAGCAACATTGTGCAAAAAGTGCATACATTTTTTTTTGGGAATTTGCAATGGAACACCATTAAATGTGTGCCACAGCTCACACAACTCTAATGTTGTTGTGTCCACTTTGTTTCTGGGCCACACCTATCTTCGTTAGTCAAAACGGCCCCCCTCTACATTAGATAGGCGTTGCACAATGTCAAACCAATGTTAATTGTCATGATCATGACATCATGATGCAGTGTACGCACCATGAAATAACATAAATCAAATAATTGCAAAATTTGCCCATGTCACCGTGGCCCTAAACCTTTATCCTACACATTTGGGTACACAAGAATCCGGAAAATTACCTACATGCCCTCCAAAAGTCCATGCGAGGGTAGGCAAGTGTCTTCTTCGGAGATCCCCGTTGGGGTGTCCCTGCGGTAGATGTAGCCAAAGCCTACATGAGCTGCCGGTAAGAATTTGGGCACTTTCGCATCCCCTCTTGAAGGCGCACTTGCACCAGCTGGGGGTAAGATTCCGGGCTCTTTCACAAGTCATTTATGACAGGTTGTCCTAAAAGGTGGGCATAATATGAATTGCAGGCAAATAGAGAAACCATATAGGACAAAAAAGCGTTGTGCCGTCCAAAAAAAAACAAAAAAAGTGTCGGGCACCTCTGAAGAGGTATGTGCCCCACGTGTTATCTGACAAAACACATAGCCCTTGATTACAAGATGGGCATCATTCGTTTGCAAATGTGTGGCCATGGGTACCACACACTGCATGGGGAGAGTCCTTGCAGTGGCCCTACCTCCACAAAGCCCGCAACAAAAGCAAGTGCCCTACAATATCAAGCCCTCCTGTAAATTGAAACTCCTCAAACTTTGACAACACCTACACAACAAGAGAAGACCAAGGAGTTGGGTCCAAATTCATTGCTGATGCACCTTGTTTCCCATCCTTGGTGGTCACTGCTTCGCTACTTGTGTCGTTGCTATTCCCATCGGCACGGAGGCTTGCCAAGCGGAAGAGGGTAAATCGGCTCCTTTAGATTGGGTACACAAGAATCCGGAAAATTACCTACATGCCCTCCAAAAGTCCATGCGAGGGTAGGCAAGTGTCTTCTTCGGAGATCCCCGTTAGGGTGTCCCTGCGGTAGATGTAGCCAAAGCCTACATGAGCTGCCGGTAAGAATTTGGGCACTTTCGCATTCCCTCTTGATGGCGCACTTGCACCAGCTGCGGGTAAGATTCCGGGCTCTTTCACAAGTCATTTATGACAAGTTGTCCTAAAAGGTGGGCATAATATGAATTGCAGGTAAATGGAGAAACCATATAGGACAAAAAAGGGGGTTCAAAAAAAACGAAAAAAGTGTTGGGCACCTCCGAATCTACCTCCACAAGAGGTATGTGCCCCACGTGTAATCCGACGAAACACATAGCCCTTGATTACAATTAGGGCATAATTCGTTTGCAAATGTGTGGCCATGGGTACCACACACTGCATGGGGAGAGTCCTTGCAGTGGCCCTACCTCCACAAAGCCCGCAACAAAAGCGGGTGCCCTACAATATCAAGCCCTCCCGTAAATTTAAACTCCTCAAACTTTGACAACACCTACACAATAGGAGAAGACCAAGGAGTTGGGTCCAAATTCATTGCTGATGCACCTTGTTTCCCATCGTTGGTAGTCACTGTTTCACTACTTGTGTCGTTGCTATTCCCATCAGCACGGAGGCTTGCCAAGCGGAAGAGGGTAAATCGGCTCCTTTAGATTGTGATGAAGGCTACGGTAGGCTTCTTGTCTTTTTTCAAGCCCTCGTACATGTTATGTGGGCAATTGCACACCAAGGGTGCCCTTGCACCCTCGCTCCTTGCCGCGCTGGCACATGTGACTAGCCTACCTGCCTACCGACCACCACCCAAAGCCAAGAGCTTGCAACAAACAGGAGCGTACAACGTGGAGCACGCCAAGGGCTTCAACCAATACCCACACATAGGGGGTGGTGGCGGGGGAGAGGGGGGGGCAAACTAGTGTGCATACACAGTTGGGGCAAAACGTGTCCACTAGGCAACATGCGGTGGCAGTGTGGGGGTACAATGTGTAGTGCTGAGAATTGTGTTGCGCCGGGTGGGTGCCCCTCTAGTTATGACTTGAATCCGGCCTAGGGATAGAGGGAGTAACACCATAACGACTTGCGTGAACCCTAAACAACACGGCATGTGCCCTTGGTTACTCCCACCGCCTTTATATGTTTCGGGTTGTGCTTGTTTTACTATTGTTGTAGTAATTTGTGACGGTCATGTTCTGGTGGTGCTCCCACAAAAATTATTTTTGAAACCAGTGTTTTGACGGATGACAACACGGTCAATGACCAACATCAATGCGCTGGTATGGTGCCCCTAGGCTAGCAAACAATGTATTGTCCTATCATCGATGGGTGGACTTGTTCGAGTGGTCGACGGACTTCGAAAAATTCTTGTTGCGGCCATCTTGATTGGAACACCGGAAAGGTTTCAGGAAAAAAATTTCGCCGGTGCATACCAAGGGTGCAAGTGAGTGAGAGATAGAGAGAGGCCCCAAGGGTGGCACTGGAACTTGATGTACAATCATTTGAAGGATGACGGATGAAGGGAGCCGGACAACCCGCCTAGTACATGGCATTCATATTGAACTTATTGCATTTAGATTTTACGTGAAGTATGCAATTGGAGAGCAATTAGTGACATATGCGTTGCGTTGGATTGAAGTGGGTTCAATACATGAATTAAGTATGAATTGCGGTAATATTTCATGAATCAATAGCATTCAAATTTTACAACTAGCACGCAAGGGCTCGCGTTAGCGTGTGGGTTGGTATGAGAATACCCAATTGAGTTTCTAGCTTAAGTTTTGAGTTCATGTGTCAAACCAAAGATTCATGCACACCAGTTTGAAGTTTTTGTTTGGTCTAAACTCACATCTGCCAACAAGCAAAAGCACATGCACACAGAAAGCGATAAGGAGCGTCGGTATGCGAGTCTGGGGCGCATAAGGCAGCCTGTGCCATAGATACTGTCCAGGGTGGGTGGGTGGGCCATCGACATACAAAATATAAAAGACAACTGAGCGGACAATCAGTGCAGACACATATACACTCAATCCTGCACAGACCAAACTTGGGTTTGCTTATGGCAAACCTCATTTTGGTCTAAACTCACATCTGCCAACAAGCAAAAGCACATGCACACAGAAAGCGATAAGGAGCGTCGGTATGCGAGTCTGGGGCGCAAGCACTCCCCTACACCGACATGATAGCAGGCGGAATCTGCCCTGAAAGAAAAAAAAAATAGATACCGGCTGCGCGCCGTGATCGGCGGCGCCGTGCAACACACGCACCCCGCGCAACACACGCCCACGCCGTGACACCCCCCTTCGCAGTCGCATTGCGTCAATTACAGCACTCTTGCCGCTGTAACCGGACGCCGTAACTTCTCATGGCCCCGACAGCCCCCTCACCCGGTTCGGCCAAAGGCTGACCGTTGTGTTTGGTTGCTGCACCGGGTGAGGGCACGTCAGAAGGTAGGGCCACGACGCCCAGGCACACTCAGCCACTCTCGGCCCGCAGCACGCTTGCCGCGCCAGCCACAGAATTCCGGCGCATCACGCATCATACGCACGGGCACCCGCCGCGCGTACCAGTCCTCCGCAATGGTCACTGCAGCGCGGTACAGCCTCTCCCGACCCACAGCACCCTCCCAACACCGCACCCCTGCACCTGGTCGCGCAACCACAGGCGGTGCCTGCAACAACTCAGGCCGCGGCATGCAGAAGTACCAAGCCTCCCACACGACCGGCAGCCATTGCCGGATGAGTTCTAAGGCCGCATCCGGGTCCTGACCCACATAAACTGTCCCATGCTGATTACACGCCAGCCAACCCGTGTACGACAGCCCCAACGCGCGTCCTGCACTACCCGCCAACAGACCCGGACACCAGCCAGTCAACACCACCAGCCTGCACCGTGGCAAATGCCACCACTGGTCCGGGACCCATTGCCGCACGCCCCGCAGGCCGAACTGCCCCGCGTCCCAGAGGGGCAATATTATATTATACACCTCCTGGCGCATCGCACCCGCCAGGAAGTGCTGCCGCGGCGCTCTCCACGCGTGGGTCGCTCCCGCCCCGTATCTCCATCGCAGCGCCGCACGGACCGCTCCCGGGGCCACCGCCAGCCCAACTCCCGTGAAGCTGACGGAGGCCGCGGGCCGTGAGGCTCCCACGCTGATGAAGTACTCGAACGCCCCCACCAGGAGCGCTGTCAGGTCCAGGGCGCCGGGGAAGAGCATGCAAACCGCGTACAAGACGCACGCGGCGTCCACGATCTTTCCCCAGCGCCGTGCACCGCTCACCGCTGCCGTGAGCGCCCGCGCCCATCCCCGCAGCACCGGCACCGGGTGGGCGCGTGCGAAGCCCCGCTGCCGGTCCTCCTCCCAACGCCCCCAATCACGCTGGCGCCTGCGCCGGCCCATATGCGCTGGCGCCGGCGGCGGCAGGGGGTGGAAGCACGGCAGCGCCACAGGCCTTGGCATGAGTTAAAAAAAAAAAAACTAAGGCACCGCAAACGCAACACATGCGAGGTTACCTCACCGCCATTCGCACCGTACCCCTACCACGCAGACACTCGCATGCTCAGAGCTATCGGGCGCCGTGCTCCCCGCTGGTCCCCGTCTGCACCCTCACCCGGCTCGGCCAAAGGTTGACCGTTGTGTTTGTTTGTAGCACCGGGCAAGGGCGCTTCGGAGGACACACGCACGACGCCTAGCTACTTGCAGCCAACGGCCCAAGGACCAAACGCAGGGCGTTACGGCGTGTCAGGCAGGTTTCCGGACCTTCATGCCCACATGACCCTGCAGCTGCTTTATCACCGGTAGCTCCAACGTCCATACATGCTGGACTAACACCGTGGGGCCGCCCATAGCCAACCTCAGCCGACGTGTGGCCTCCTCTTGTGCTGCGGCATAGTCCCCCCTCCACCCCGACTGGATACGGCTGAAAGGATCCGCCGGGTTGCATTCTCCTGGGACCCAGCACAGATACCACGACCTACGCGACCGCGTGCACGCGTATACCAGCCGCCGCAAAATTCCATTCTGCACTCGCAACCCCACACTCGCTTTTCCTGCCGCAAAGCTTTGCAGCACCGAAAAGTTATCTCCAACCAGACCTACTCTGTTCCACCCCAATGCGGACACGAAATGCACTGCATACTCTAATGCCGCGAACTCTGCAATCTGCTGATTGCACAACACCTCATGTACGATCCCTGACCTTCCCCCCATAGTGTATCCCCACAGCGCCATCCTCCAGGTTCGCCCATCGCAGGCTCCATCAAAAAAAATGTACTCAGCCCAATCGCGCGGCTTCTTAAAAAAAACCAACGGCCTCCATGCCATCAGCCCCCATGGCAGCAAGCCCGCAAGGGTGTGCAACAAACGCAAGGGGGCGTCAGCCAACCACTGAGGCTGCCACAGTATATGCGCCCACACCGGCGCCACAAACGGCAGCACTCCCCAATTTGGGCGCACAAACCACAGCAACCTGCCCAAAAAGCGTAGCAAACGGCGGCGTGTACAAGGGCCTACAGCCAGTTGCCACCAGCGCGCCACCAAAGCTTGCCAATTTCGACGCGCCATGGACACAGTGGCAGCCTGGAAATCGAAAAACTTTCCAATCCATGCCAAACCAACGGCGGCCTCCAAGGTGCTTTTTGGACAGACAATGGCCCCTTCCTCCCTCAGGCGCGAAGCAACAACACCCGCCTGCATACTAACCCACTTCCTGCCATACCCAATGATAAACACATCGTCCAGGTAGACAAGCACCAAGACTCCCTGCACCCCCGCGCCCTGCACCAGCCTGACCATCACGGCCTGGCAAATGGCTGGACTGTGGGTCCACCCGAACGGGAGACAATCAAAACTATACAATACTCCATCCACTGAAACTCGAAAGGCGTCAGTAAACTGAACAGGGGTCTTCAGAGACCAAAAACAATTACTAAGATCGATATGACATGCACACAAAACAGGCTCCTCCCCCACACAGGGCGGGTCAGCTTTGAGGGACGCCATCTGGTGAAGAAGGAACATGACATTATCCCCCACCACCCCCGCACAACCGGCTGGAACGAAATCCAAATGTATATTCCAATGCACAATCTGTAAAAAAGCGACAAGCTCCACGCTTGGCAATAGCAAGGGGGGGCTGTCGCACCCCTGGGCCTTGTTGAAAAGGACCATGTTGCAAATACAGCTTGCCTTTTCGCTGTTTTTCGGGATAGCGAAAAGGGACCCATTGGGGCCCAAACCGTCCGCAAGACAGGGGCGCAGTACCCCTTGCTGCACCAATGCCCTGGCCAGGACCGCAGACTGGCCTGTTACAGGCGCCAGAGAAGAAAAGGACCGCCTGCTCACCTCGCCAAAGTTACCCGGCACCAATGCCTTCCAAATATCGGGGGGGATGCGGACATTACCCACAGGTCCCACCCCCCTCTCTAAAATGGTCGTAGTTAATGGCACCACAATTAACTTTGGGGAAGTGGAGTCTCGCAACCAGATCAGCCACGTGTCCCTCGTGAGCTGCACAAAAAACTGACCGATATGTACCCCAGGGTGCGGTATCCCTAACTCTGACGAATGCCTCCACATCCTGAGCACCAGCACCAGCAGGCGTCCCAGGATCCAGCCATCATCGCCTCCGCTGCTTGGCGGGAGGTCGATCACCTCCCGCAGCTTGCTGCACCACTCCCGAACCGCTCCGTCCCGTACTCGCTGCAGGACCCACTCGGCCAACTCGGGGCCCCAGGGCTGCTGATGCCACGGGGCTGGCACTGCCATGCCTGCGCACCTTGACGGTGCGGCGCACCGGGACTCCAGGTCGCTGAGGCGTGTCATCATCCGACAGTACAATGCACGCTCGCTTGGATCCAACGTCAGGCTGCTGCTCCACAGTTTGCTGTCCGTCCCGAAATAACTCCGAAATCGCTGCAGGCCAGAAGTCGTGCCCTCGCGCCGTGCGCTTAACGAACTTGGAGGGTCCCTCTGGCCATGGTAGTCTGATGGAGGTCCAGATTTTATATTCTTCAGGTGACTGTGCGTAGTCCTCCGCCACCCTCCGTGATTTCCATCGTCCCCACCATTGCCGGATTTCCGCAGGGAGGGCGAGGTACTTCTGCAGGGCAGCACCCCCGCGTTTCCAACAATGCCACCTGTGATTGGCGTACTCTGTTCCCCGGAACCCGAATTCCAGGAATGACTCCAACCATGGCGATCCGGAAGGGCACATGATGGGCGACCTGCGACGACCTGTGGACCCATAGTCACGGAGCCACCTCGCCCATTTTGCGGAGTACGGGCCCAGTTCTCGCTGAACAACCTTGTCACCGTTCTTGTTGCACCTGAACCATATAGCCTCGTCCTCGATCCCTCGTCGTCGAACCCCGGCCGCTTCCCCCACCCGCCACAGACAGGTGAAGGAGAGGACGGCCAAGGCGAACCCGGACCACTGCTCCTTGGTTCGACAGGATTGGGCAAGTACGGACAGTGCCTCCAGTCCTCCATACGGTCGCTGCTCCTCCGTGTTGCGGATGGTGGACTTTGCCATGCGCCAATGCCTGGCGTGGACCACCCCAGCGATCCATCCCAAGTCCTCCAGGGCTCGTACCGCGCTGATAGCCCCTCGCATGTATGATCTCGACCTGCCCTTGGCGAAGAGCGCACGTAAGTATCGGTCCAGCAATTTTGACTTATCGACATCCGGCTGCGAGGCTGCGAGTAACCCCAATGCCCGGATGTGAACGGCATAGTTGCTTCTGGTGCCAACACTCCATGACATGGCGACAAGCGCATCGGAATACTCTGCCGGGTCTTGTCGATTGAGTCGCTTCCACGCCGCCCACCAAGATGACCAGTCTGCCGACTCTCCCAGTACTCCCTCCACCTCTCCCGACGGCGTCTCATCGACTGTCCTCCTCTCCCCCTGTTCTTCCCCCCCTTTTTGGCACCGTCACTCGTAGTATGGGCAGGCAAAAAACCAATGCTTCTTGCCCGGCGCTCCATGGCTCTTGCACGTGCGGCAACCCGTAGCCGGCGGATCCGTCATGTCGGTCCTCTGCTGATTATTGTTCTTCGGGATCCAAATCCTACGTCCGTTCTCGTACGAGAACCTGCTCCGCAGGCTAGCCAGACGGCGACGGACTTCCTCCACAGGGACCGTAGTGTCCCCAAAATTTTCTGGCGGCTCCCCCACTTCCTTTTGGGTCTCGCCCCCACGCCCACCTCCGGTGTGCTGATGGTATGATTCTCCGTACGTCCCCATCGCCGATACCAGCAAGATCCACAGTCCCTCCACGTAATTGGCCACCAAGGCCGGAATCGGGGGGGTTCCCCCACCGTCCGACCCATCCATGGGGGCGGTCACGGCCTCCAGCCAAGCACCGGAGGTCCAGACCTCTTTGCTCTGTGCCTTCTCCGGAGACATAACCAACTCTTCTTGGAGGTCAGACGATTTCCAGGCTGAGGTGCACTCCATCAGTAGGGGATCCACCTTTTGACCGTCCAGGACGGCCTTAAAAAATACCAATAAACGGCATACCCACTGCGGTTTATGATCCATCTCCATCAAAATAGATAGCTCCTTGTGGCTCAACTTGGGGATCTTTCTGGAGGGCTCACTCTTCCCCAGCTGCACCTCCTCCAATCGCTGCTCCAACATCTCCAGCTTTTTCAGGACCTCGCTGATACCACTCTGCGACTGCTCATTGCTCTCTTCCACCGCCTTAGCGAAATTACCCGTATCCACATCGAATCGCAGGTCCTCCAACAGGCAATAACACGCTATGTACTCCACCAACTCCACCGTTGTGAGCTCCAGCCCATGCGCCTTGACGGCCTTCTCCACCCACTCATCCTTTTGATCACCCAACCTATTAAGGTCAGTCTGGATCTCCATGCGCAACCTCATAAAATCCTTCTCAGGCGCCACCAGGCTCCATTGGGCGTGCAGCCCCGACTGCGTATACTCCCGGAAAGAGACCATCTTCTTTCCTTTTCCTTTGTCCTTCTTCGCAGTCTTGGCCCCCGACGGGGTGCCCTCCCTCGCAGAACCCTTGCGCTCCGTCTCCTCCCGTAAGGCCTCCTCGATCTCGTTTGGGGTAGCAAAACCAGGGTGCATACCCCCGACTCCACGCAAACGCACCTGCACATGACTCCCGCTTTGGGGCACCTTCATGTCGTCCGCGAGGGCACGCCCCTCGCACAACATCCAAAAATCGTCGTTGCCACAGCCCCACAGCCTGACAACTGCACAGCGCAGCTGACATGCTCCTTCGCAGGGAACCTGCACCCAACCCCGCGGGCCTTGCAACCAAACGTGGGGGGGGTCGGGGCGCGTGGCCGATCCGCCCGTGGCAGAACCATCACCCCGTCCCCCTGAGCTAACCCCCCTGGTTCGGCCAAAGATTGACCGTTGTGTTTGTTTTGGGCACCAGGGGGGGTCGCCCAAGGTTCAAGGGATCCGGCGTCCAGATGCGGCGTCTCGGCAATCCCCGCCCCCCCCTTGCCTCGGCGTAGGGCTTCACTCAGCTCAATCGATCGCCCGGCTTTTGACCCGCCGGCCGGTTTCCTCCCAACACGCGCTCCTCCGGGCTCGCCCTGTCGAGGCACCAGCCCACGGGGTAATCGGAAAGCATTCCCCATCGACATACAAAATATAAAAGACAACTGAGCGGACAATCAGTGCAGACACATATACACTCAATCCTGCACAGACCAAACTTGGGTTTGCTTATGGCAAACCTCATTTTTAGCGATGACTCCACGATGCACACCGCCTCAAGAGTGAAACCTATCTTGGCCCTCGCCGGCTCTTTACATAGGACTAGAGACAGTGGAGGAAGTGCCATACTGTGTGAGGCGAGCATTTGCCAGCCTGGCCCCTATCAATACACATGTGCATCGTCATGCTGCCGTAATGGAATGGAACGACAAACGGCAGACGAGGGCTAGATTAAGGAGTTGTGAGGCTGACATGAGGAGTTGTTTGTTGGTTGAGTGCTGTGGGCGAGTGCCACAAGCCCATGGTGAATGGCTATGTTCAAGGTATGATGTCTTGTGGAGGGGATGTCCATGTTGATGCATACTTGTCTCTATGTTACATTGCTCATGTTATTAGAGGCTCATTTGCTCCCGCCAGGCAATGTAGATTGGATTTGTCATTTCGTGTCTATCATTCATTCACCAACCTTAGTGCCGGCCTTACCACCCCCGCTTCCAAATGGCGAGTTCCTTGGACTAGTTTGTGCAATCCCTGCGGTGCCACCTTCGTCTTGTTCTACCGCTTTACCGCTTCTATGATAAGCAAGGTGTTTAGGCACAGCCCGGCCCGTGTAAAGCATGCCGTTTGTCAACCAGCACGAGAGGCACAACACCCCTCTTCACGGAGTAATGGAAAAAATAGAGGGAGTGCCATCCCCACCCTGTGCTTGCTACCCGGTCCCCTATGATGCCACTTGTGCATTGTCATGCCGCTGTAGGGGATTAGCAAACGGCTCAGTGAAGCTCAAATAAGGAGGTGTGAGGTTGACATAACAGTTCCGCATTGGTTCGGTGCCGTGGAATCAACGGATTCCGCATGCCCCTAGTGAATGGCTATGTTGAATGTAGGAAGTCTTCTGGAGGCTATGTGGACACCAATGCGTATTTGTGTCCATGTTATAGTCCGTGTGTCATTGGAGACGTAGTTGCTGCCGCCAGGCAGTGTAGGTCTGATCCACCATTTAGCCTCTATGATTATTTGACCAACCTTTGTGCCGGCTTGCGCGCACTCTACCCATTGTATTCCTTTCTACTCATCCTTGCCTTGAAACGTCCCAGAATGGCTTGTGCAATCCTCGTGGCGCCTTGATCGTCTTTTCCCCTTGCTGTACCATGTCTGCACAGGGACGGCCGAGAGACCGCAAAAAAGCTATTGAGCGCAGCGCGAGGCACGACAGAATTGCCGGTCCAGGGCCTGTGTGGTTTGGCAGCGCCCAACCCCAGTGGCCAGAGAAGGTTCAAAGGGTTACGCATGCCGGTCAAAAGCCCGCACCGGTGGCCTGACACAGGAGGGAACACAATTGCAGAAGAGCCACGTTGTGTTGCGCGTGTTCTCGCCACCGTGTACCCCATTGTGCCACCGGTGCAATGTCATGATGCCTTAATGGAATGACAAACGGCGCACCGGGGCTGGAATGAGGTGTTGTGAGACGGACATAAGGAGTTGTGTGTTGGTTGAGTTATGTGTGCCAAAAGTGTGCCGGGAGCCCCTGGTGAATGGCTGTGTTCAAGATATGAAGTCTTGTGGAGGAAATGTCCACACTGATGCATATCCGTCTCTAGTTCACACAAGCAACAAAGTCTGGATCGAAATCACCTTCGGTGATCTCCCGCAGCCACACGCGGAAGAACCGCACCGGCCTCTCCCTCGCCCGCAGCTGTACCACCGACTGGCGCCAGCGTGCGTCAGCCGGCGCCCGCGGTGGCAGCGGGCGAAAGGTGGGCAGCGAGACAGCGCGTGGCATAAAAGCTGTGCCGAAGGTCGGGTGGGGGGGCGGGAAATAAAAATTTCGCAGAACTGCAGCAGATGGACAGATGGGGTGGTGAACTACTGTCCGCCCAGAAAAACAGGGGCAGACAGGAGTTCACACAAGCAACAAAGTCTGGATCGAAATCACCTTCGGTACCCCTCCCCCTGGTCCCCACACCGTCCCACGGTTTCCCAACCCCCCCCCCCCCCCGCGGTCAATACACACAGGCGGTACCCGGCGGTTCCGGGGGAGGCTCAACTTGACTGCGCAAAGGGGCCCGGCTGCCACTGCCGGCGGGACCCCAGAGTCGGCGGGAGAACCACCGTTGTGTTTATTTGTGGTACCCTGGGGCCATCCCGGCCACGTGGCCGCCTAACCCCTGCCACCCCCAAAAACCTGGGATCCCAGCCCCTGCCGCACCGCACCCCACCACAAACCAAGCGCCGCAGGCCGCACAGGTCCCTGCACAGCACAAGGCACAACGGCTCACCACAGCAGGCCATGACAATGGTGCTCTCGTCACTCACGCAGTCAGCGCCAACGCGCGTCCGGCACGGTCACAGCCAAACTACTCCAATGGACTCTGGACCCGGTGCATGCGCCCTCACAACGGCCCACCGCAGTTGCGCCAATCGTAGTGCACGCAACGTGGACGAGCACGCCACCGCATCAAGCCGGCTTGGCGGATCCGCTGGTTGTAGTTCCGAGGAAACCCAATGCACTCCCACCACCAACCCACATTGCGTCAGTCTGATAACAGTGGACCGCAAGAGTTTGTTTTGCCTGTGCAACCATGTACGGGCACGCAACGACACCATCTGGGCCCCCGCCACCTGCGAGTCGGTCACCAAAACGAGAAACCGCCAACCCCTTCGCTTGGCCTCTCTCACAGCCCAACACAGCCCCCAGAGCTCCGCACTTTGCTGGGTGTGCCTGCAGGGCGGGATAACCACGGACCGTACCTCGTGCCTACCAGGCAGGAACATGCCTGCACGATACCGGAACACATCCAGAGCCGCATCCACAAACATGGTGGCGAACGCATGGCGTCCAAGCGCCACCGGGCGATGCAATGCACACTGCAGGGACCACCGCACAGAACTAGGGGGATGCCACGGTTCCATAGCGAAAACTATCGCAGTGGCCAAACCGTGCAGCACCTTAAGTGGGACTGGTTGCCCAACAGCTCCCCACCTCTGCCAGCAGTAGGCCCCAGCCAAAAACGGGCCAATGCCTCTGCGGGGCCTCACATGCCATTGAATAAAACCTAACACCTTATTCAAGTGACGGGGGTGTGGGTGGGCCGCCGTCGCCAGTCGCAGCCACTGCGCAAACATCTGTAAATACGCGCGTGGGTGGGACCAAATGCGCCGGCCTGCGTGTCAACATGCTTCCCCAAAAACAACACGTGTGTCGTGGGTTCAAGGACAGACTTGGGCGACACCAAAAATCCCGCCGCTTTCAGTGCTTCCACCACCCGCTTGGTGACCTCCCGCAGCTCAGCGGGACACCCGCCCAGCAACAGAAAATCGTCCAAATAGTGGAAGATTATCATGTGCGGCGGGACAATCCCCGCTATCACCTTTTGCAAGGCGAGCTGGCACAACAACGGAGAAAACTTCCACCCAAATGGCATGCGCCGCATGCGGTACATGACCCGCGCCCCCCCCCCTGGTCGGAAACCAAACCTGAACGCTCCTGATGCCTTCGGCGGTAAAACAAACGACCAAAAGGCGTTTTTCAAATCGATGTGCGTGCAAAACAGGGGCTCTCGCGGCGGCCAGGCACTGAGGCGGTCCGCCATGTTTTCCCAGCTGCACAACGAAAAACGGGCCGGGCGGGGCATGGTGTCATTGAAGTCCACCAGGTGGAAGATCACCGACACCTTCTCTGAGGACTTCGGTATGATGAAGGGCCAGCATGTTGCCGGCTGGCTTTGGCCCTGCACCACCCTCTCCACCACCCCCCCCAACTCCAGGGAGCGCAGCATGGGTTCCACCAGGGGGTCCGTCTCACGCCTGTGGAGGACCGCCGGCGAGGGGGCGACCTCGGGCGCAAACTCCGAGGCCAATCGCTCCACGTCCACCCCCTCCCCCACCACCTCATCCCAAAGGGCGTCGGAGACGTGGTATGTGCCGATCTCGCCCAACCCCCGCGCTGCCACCTCGGGGTCTGGCGCCTGCAGGACGGGCTTGGGGGATGTAGAAACATGCATCAGACTGGCCCAACCTTCTGGCTGAAGTTCACCGAGCACTCGCAAAAACACCTCAACCGTCTCAGGGAGACGGAAATCTTCTGCCGTGACAAATGCCCGCAGCAGAAAGAGGTGTATCCGCTGCATCAGGAGGCGGACGCTGGATTTCAGGGTCACAGACAGCCACGCCAGCTTACCGGACAACTCACGAAGGAGGAGCAGGAAAAGGGGTTCCCCCACCCCCCCGGCAAACAAAGGTGGCCGAAGGCCGTCTGGTTGTACCGCGGGGCCCGGCCGGGACTGATCACAAACATTCCGGGGGCCCAGCATACCACCTGGCCGAAGGGCCGCCGGGTCGGCGGTAGACCCACCGTTGTGATTGTTTGGCGTACCCTGGGACCCCCCGGCCAGATGGTCGCTTAACCCCTGTCCCCGCTGTGCCCCGCGGGACGCACTGCCGTCAGAGGGAAATAGGGTTGCGTTTGTCCTCCCCGCGCGGTCGGAACTTCCACGCCACCCCATTGGAAACGACTGCGCCTCTTGGCGACTCTCCCAACGGGCGTGATTCGTCTGGCCCCGCCCCCCGCCGAGGCATCTTTTGGGGACGACCAGCGGGGCTTGCACGCCCCTCGGTGCCACGCCCACGTAGACGGCTCCCGGTGGCGGGATGACTCCCGACGGAGCCACCACCCAGCACCACCTTCGGGCCACCCGGTACAGTGCCGTGGACACGTACGGCACCGCCCACAACAGGCAGCCTCCACCGTTTCGGCGGTGGTTTAGCGCTCCGACCTCCGCCTGCCGATTTAGCAGCCGAGGGCCCAGCCGGGCCTCTCTTGCGTTTGGCCCCGCCGCCGCGCTGTCGGCGTCCTGCAGCGGACGTGCCACCGACGACAAATGCGCCTCCGCTGCGCACCCCCGGCTCGGACCTGGGCGCGGACGATCTCCCACCGCGCTTCGTGGGTGTTGCCGCTGGGCCAGCCGAGGTGAGGGACGAACCGGACGACTCCGAAGAGGACTCCGATGAGCCGGAGCTGGAGGACTCGTGCCCTGCACCACCGCCGGCTGCCTGTGACTCCAACCCGCCGGCGTTAGGCGGGGCGTCCAGCCCCTTGACCAGATCCTTGATGGTGACGGACTCCTTGGTGAACATGGCCTCTGGCCAGAGGTCAGGAAGCGGGACCTCCAACACAGAGCCAACAAAGTCCCCACTATCCGCAACAGGCAATAGAAGGGGCCCCACCACCTCCGGATCGGTGTACCTGGTGGCGTACTCAAGCGCCGTTTGGAGGCGCCGCCACCGTCCCCACCATAGGAGGAACCGAAGGTGGGGACCTCTGTGGTAGCACGCCGCACAGCCGCCTCTCCGGAACGCGTGCCATCGCAAACTGCTCCACCTCGAGTTCCGCAGCATGTCCTTGACGGCCTCCTCCAGTCCCGACGCTCCCCGCTCTGCGAACGGTTGTGCCGGGTCCGCGGAAGCATCCACCATAGACAAGAGATAAGCAGCCCAGCCAGCCGCCCAGCGGCACAGAGGACGCTTTTCCCCCGACACCCCTCCCACTTTGGTGGTCGTGAAGGAAGCCACTCCGTACGTGCGCAGATCCTGGGGCGCGATAGTGGCTGCCTCAGATACTCGTAGCCAGAGCACGTAGCTGAGACAACCGAGCCCCAGCGCAATGCGTTGTTCCCGAGTATGTGCTGCCTGGGCCAGGTAGGACAGTGCGGGGGGACTGAAGTAAGGCCGACGCCCCGAGGACAGCCCCCCTATCGCCAATCTCCAGTGGATGGGCAGGACCGTGGGCGGCATGATGCCAAGGTCTTCCGCCCCTCGTACCGCCGACACCACGTTGCGGAGTGTCGACCGGGCCACTCCGGCCGACACTTTGGCTGATAGGTACTCCGAAAGGCACGTAGACGGTCCAGTAGGCAACGAACGTCCGTCCTCGAAATCCGCGACCGCGAACAAGGACCCCTGATAGCGTCGGGCGGTTCCAGACGCCCAGCTGCGCACGGCCACCGTCGTTGGGTCGTCCGGGCAAACACCGGAACGGGCTGCCGCCCACGCCAATGCTGCCACACGAAAGCGCCCCGCAGCCATGGTCGCCGGCACTCCGACGATGCCCCCGACGCTCTCCGCGGGCTTGAGTCCTTGGGAACCTGGCGCCCAACCCCAGGTCCCCGTTCCTGGGACTCACGACCAATTCGGGCACTGGAAGTGCCAGTGCTTGGCCGCGTCTTCGCTCAGACCCAATCCCAGGCAGCGCTTGCAGGGCTGCGACGCCACGGCCGTCTCGGGTACCCAACGGCCTTTGGCTGTCCGCCAGTGCAATACCCCACCCCTGGTGGCGAACTTAATACCCTTGTATGTAAAATTGTCCCCACCTTGGTTCCGGGCGCCCTGCCAATCGAGGCCGTCCAGCGGGTTGGTCGCTTGGGAAGCGGAGAGGGCGGCCGGATCGGCGTACTTTTCGGTGTAGGCCTTCTGGGACTCGGTCAACACCGACCACATCCGATACGCCAGCCTGTCCCCGGGGTCGCCGTCGCCGCCAACCCTGCCAACTGGCCGGGCGATAGGCCTTCCCACCGTCTTGACGTACTCGCCCAAGGCGTCCCCACTCTGCCGCATCCAAGACGCCAACCTCGGCTTACTCATCAGCTCCGCGACCGCTGCAGCCGTCAATTCCGGTACCCCCGACTTGTCGTTGACACTGAGTTCCTCCAGCTTCGTCTGTAACGTGGCCAGGGCGGCCTGTTGTTGGGCCAGCAGTGCCCGCATCTGGTCCGGCGACATGTTGGCCAGATCCTGGCCATCGGAACTAGGGCCGCCACCAGAATTGGCGGACGTCTTGGCCGGCGAGGAGGTAAAGGTAAACATGGTGCACACAAATAAAAATTTCGCAGAACTGCAGCAGATGGACAGATGGGGTGGTGAACTACTGTCCGCCCAGAAAAACAGGGGCAGACAGGAGGTTCCATTGCTTGTGTCGTTAGAGGCTCAATTGCTCCTGCCAGGAAGTATAGAATGGATTTGTCATTTAGTGTCTATCATTCATTCACCAACTTTCGTGTTGGCCTTACCACCAAAGCTTTGAAAAAGCCACTATCGCGGAAGCTCGGGGGCATCCATCTCCATCACGAGCGAATGCCATGAGTCCCAATGCTCAACCAGGCTGTTGAGGTGCGTGTCGGGAAGAATCTGCTTGTTAAGCCCGCTAGCATAATCGAGGCTTGTCGCTGGATGAAGCAACCGCAACCTTTTTTGTACTGATTCCAGTGGGGTCTTCGCGAGCATTGGGGTCATCCAAAGTCATCTTGTTTCGAGCTTTGAGTCTAGCCAATTGAGCGTGTTTGAAGTGGCCTGGTGGGCTGTTGGCCCGGGCACCCAATGGCCTATGTCCCTGAAAAAGAAACGGTGCCTTTAGCAACTAGGATGGCGTCTATGGTGGTGAAGCCGGTGCGGCCGTGCCGTTATGTCCTTGCGGTATCCTCCATTTTTTATTTGCACTTTGCCCTTGTCTGCATTTCAATTTGTTTGCACATTCCTGGATGTTTGTTACTGCTGGTTGTTGTGTATGCGGTTGACCGGTCTGCATATATATATATATATATATATATATATATATATATATATATATATATATATATATATATATATATATATATATATATATATATATATATATATATATATATATATATATATATATATATATATATATATATATATATATATATATATATATATATATATATATATATATATATATATATATATATATATATATATATATATATATATATATATATATATATATATATATATATATATATATATATATATATATATATATAGATATATATATAGATATAGATATATATATATATATAGATATAGATATAGATATATATATATATATATATATATATATATATATATATATATAGATATAGATATATATATACATATAGATATAGATATATATATATATAGATATAGATATATATATATATATATATATATATATATATATAGATATAGATATAGATATAGATATATATATATATATATATATATATAGATATATATAGATATATATAGATATATATATATATATATATATATATATATATATATATATATATCCTCCAATCTACACCCCTCTCCCAACTCTAGGTGGCTCCACCACACGGCTCTAAGGTACGTGCGAAGGGCACAAAGCAGTGCATACATGTGGTGGAAGGGGCTAAACTCGGTCAAAACGGGCTCAAAACGGGCTAAAAACACTTGTTTGAGCATCCCAAATGGTCCGGGATCCCTTTTGGAAAAACGCGTTTTTGACACATTTTTGACCCATTTTTGGTCCCAAAATGGCCCATTTTCAAGGCATTTTGGGAGTTTCCAGGAGCCAAAACCCGTCCCCACGGGCTCAAAATGGGCTAAAACCACTTGTTTGAGCATCATAAATGGTCCAGGATCATTTTTGGAAAAACGCGTTTTTGACCCATTTTTGACCCATTGTTGGTCCCGAAACGGCCCATTTTCAAGGCATTTTGGGATTTTCCATGGCCCAAAACGCGTCACCACGGGCTCAAAACGGCCTAAAAACACTTGTTTGAGCATCCCAAGTGGTCTAAGAACAACTTTGAAAAAAATTATTTTTTTCGCCCCGGGGACCTCGGTGGACCCACCGTTGGCCCCCACTGTGCGTGGGCTGGCCGGCCCTCCGGCTGCACCAAGTGACCAGTGGTACGGGGGTCTACGTGTCTCGTTGGGCGATTCTGAGGCTTGAAAACCACAAAAAGTGGGGGGTTGCGGGTGGGCTAGGTGCCCTCGGAAGTTGGGTTTGAGCCACGTAGCCCAAGATGCGGCCCGTGCTTGGTTTTGGCCGTGTTGAACACAAATAACGCAAATGTAGGCCATTTTTGGCCATATTTGGGCCGTTTCTCGGACATATTGTCGAGATGAAGGGCACTAGAGGGCTCTTTGAAACGGTGAAGTCAAGCCGCACGTGGCATGTAGCTACCGTTTCCGTTCGTTGGGGTGTTTTGCCCGGGTTTGGGGGCTATTTTGGGCGAAAAAAGGCTGCTTTGGGGCACAAAATGCGCAGTTTTGGGAGGGCACCTCCAAACTTTCAGCCCTGCCAGAGGGCGCCAGCGGTGAGTTTTTGGCTCAAAAGTTGGATTTGGCAAGGGCACCACCTAGGCTCAAGGATGGCTAGAGTAGAGTAGAGCCCGAAGCGATGAGGCGGAGCAATGGCCCAAACGGAAAGGAGAAGTGCTTGCTTGCTTGCTTGCTTGTTGTTGCTTGTTAGCTAGATTTAAGGGGAGAGGGGTGTAGTAATATATATATATATATATATATATACATATATATATATATATATATATATATATATATATATATATATATATATATATATATATATATATATATATATATATATATATATATATATATATATATATATATATATATATATATATATATATATATATATATATATATATATATATATATATATATATATATATATATATATATATATATATATATATATATATATATATATATATATATATATATATATATATATATATATATATATATATATATATTACTACACCCCTCTCCCCTTAAATCTAGCTAACAAGCAACAAGCAAGCAACAACAAGCAAGCAACAACAAGCACTTCTCCTCCCCGTTTTGGCCATTGCTCCACCTCATCGCTCCGGGCTCTACTCTACTCTAGCCATCCTAGAGCCCAGGTGGTGGCCTTGCCAAATCCAAGTTTTGAGCGAAAAACTCAGCGGTGGCGGCCCGGGGCGGGGGTGCCAAGTCGGGACGTGCCCTCCCAAATCTGCGCAGTTTTGGGCCAAAAACAGCCATTTTTCGCCCAAAACAGCCCCAAAACCCGGGCGAAACGCCCAAACGAAGGGATACGGTGAGTACACCGCACGTGCGGCTTCACTTCACCGTGTCAAAGAGCTCTCTAGTGCCCTTCAATTCCACGATATGTCCGAGAAACGGCCCAAAAAGGCGCCAAAAAGCCCCAAAAACCTGCGCAATGCGCACCAACACCCCGAAACCAAGCACGGGCCGTATCTTGGGCTACGTGGCTCAAATCCGAATTCCAAGGGCGCCTAGTCCACCCGCAAGCCCCCACTTTTTGTGGTTTCCAAGCCTCAGAATCGCCCAACGAGCCACTCACACCCCCGTACCAGTGGTCACTTGGTGGAGCCGGAGGGCAGCCCGGCCCGCGCACGTTGGGGGCCAACGGTGGGTCCACCAGGGTCCCCGGGGCGAAAAAAATCATTTTTTCCAAAGTTGTTCCTACACCACTTAGGATGTTCAGAGAAGTGTTTTTAGGCCGTTTTGAGCCCGTGGTGGTGCGTTATGGGCCACGGAAAATCCCAAAATGCCTTGAAAATGGGCCGTTTTGGGACCAAAAATGGGTCAAAAATGGGTGAAAAACGCGTTTTTCCAAAAGTGATCCTGGACCATTCGGGATGCTCAAACAAGTGGTTTGGACCCATTTTGAGCCCGTGGTGCCGCGTTTTGGCCCACGGAAAATCCCAAAATGCCTTAAAAAGGGGCTGGTTCACCACCAAAAATGGGTCAAAACTGGGTGAAAAACGCAATTTTTTGAAAGTGATCACGGGCCATTTGGGAGGCTCAGAAAAGTGTTTTTAGCCTGTTTTGAGCCCAAGATCGGGCGTTGTGGCCCATGGAGCATCTCAAAATGCCTAGAAAATGGGCCACTATGGGACAAAAACAAGTGAAATTTTGTGTCCCTTTTGGTACCGAGGGATGAGTCATCCTTGCTATGTTTTGAGTTCTCTCTGAGTTTGCGCATCGCAAAGAATGAAGACGGGTTGGTAACTTTTATGGACGATAACACATCTAATCGCCTCTTCAAAGACGTTTTCTGTAAGGGCATGCATATGCTTAATTTACTCCACCTCGATCTCTCCTTTGGGTCCATCACTAATAGTGGTGCATGCGCGTTGGCAAATGAATTGTGCAACGCGCAAACACTTACCCACATGCATCTGGACCTAGGTTACAACAATATAGGTCCACTTGGGGTGGCCTCTTTATTTCGTTTGATGGGACAATATAAAAAGCTGCAAAGTTTCTATTTGAACGTCTGTGTAAATCAGAAGTGGGGGACCCAAAATGAATTGGCCAAACCCTTTTACATCCGAGAACTTGCAACCACTTTGTGTTCCATTCAACTGGATTTCCAAGACATTGGTCTTGTTGACCATAGTGTGATTGACCTCGTCAACACCTTGGTTAACAAATGGAATCCGCAAGTGTTGCAACAAAGCAACACATCCGCACTGCTTTCGCTAAATCTTCTCTACAATTATAATATTGATATGGCGGGGGTTTGTGCATTGCAAGTGCTAGTAAACCACTTTGCCGTTGACGTGCATACAACAATTTCATGTGATGCATTCGATTCACCCCATTTGTACAGCGACGACGACTAGGTCCTTCGTCGGCAATTCTATGCAATTTAAAGCCAGTTCCCTTCAATTCCAA
>OZ038400.1:23002680-23110180 GCA_964036045.1 Eutreptiella sp. 'Long Island Sound 2002' | reverse complement strand
CCCCGCCACCCTCCATCCACCTGCCGCGACCCCCTGACCCCCCCCCCTGTCCCCCACCCCGGCTGGGGCGACGCGGCCCGCGCGTGCGGTTCGAGCCCGCGCCGCCCCTTGTTGCATTATACGGGCAGTGCGGGCCGCCAGGAGAGCGGAGGGGCCCCGCACTGCCCCGAGCGCCCCCCCCCCACGACAGCTGGCGCTAAAGGCCAACCGGCGCCTGGCGGGCTGTTGTGCAGGGGGGACGAGGCGACCGGGCGCTTCGTACCCGCCCCCAACGGGGGTCTGTACCAACGGCACCGGGCACAGACCCCCGTTGGGGGGTAGCCACACCACCACCCACCACAGCACCACGGCCACGGGAGGAAGGGAATAGCCCCGGGCAACGGCCTCCCCCAGGCCGAAGGAGGGTGCCGACCGCCAGGCTCATCCTGGCCCCCCATTTCCTCTTCATTGTCATCCCCTGTGGCCGACCCCGGCCCACAGTCCCCGCGGCGGATAAGTTCCTGGGTAGAACCCTAAGAACTTCGGTGACGGAAACACAGGTCGTGGTTTCGCACCCGGCCGACGTGGGGAGCCTCCGCCCCCACGGGACCCCAGGGCACCCCGGCCATCCCAGCCGGGGATAACCCGCCGCCAGCGCCCCAGCCCCCATCCCTAGGCTTTCCGGCCTCAGTTCCCCTGCGTCTTCCTCGCAATATCCTCGTAGTGAACGGCTAGGTAGCAGGCCACACCCCCACACCACCCCACGGCACGCCCCCCACGCGCCCCACGCCGCCCCCGGCCTCCAACCAGGGGCCCGACTCTGGACCGTAGTCTGTCGAGCAGGGCCCCACACCCCCCGCCGCCCTCACGCCGCCCCTCCCTCTATCCTACACGACAGCCCCACGCCGCTGCGCACCTACACAGCCCCCCGCTGCCGCGCCCCTGCGCGGCCCCACGCTGCCGCGCCCCTGCGCAGCCCCACGCTGCGCCCCTTCGCATACCCCCGCTGCTGCGCACCTGCACAGCCCCCCGCTACCGCGCCCCTGCGCGGCCCCACGCTGCTGCGCCCCTGCGCAGCTCCGCGCCGCGCCCATACGCGGCCCCATGTTGCGCCCCTGCGCAGCCTCCCACCACTGCGAAGCCCCGCACTGCGCACCTGCACAGCCCCCGCTGCCGCGCCCCTGCGTGGCCCCGCGCTGCCCCGCCCATGCGCAGCCCCACGCTGCGCCCCTTCGCATCCCCCCGCTGCTGCGCACCTGCACAGCCCCCCGCTGCCGCGCCCCTGCGCGGCCCCACGCTGCCGCGCCCCTGCGCAGCCCCACGCTGCTACGCACCTGCACAGCCCCACGCTGCTGCGCCCCTGCGCGGCCCCACGCTGCTGCGCACCTGCACAGCCCTACACTGCTGCGCCCCTGCGCAGCCCCACGCTGCTGCGCACCTGCACAGCCCCACACTGCTGCGCCCCTGCGCGGCCCCACGCTGCTGCGCCCCTGCGCAGCTCCGCGCCGCGCCCATACGCGGCCCCATGTTGCGCCCTTGCGCAGCCTCCCACCATTGCGCCGCCGCTCGCTGCGCCCCTGCGCAGCCCCGCAATGCACCCATGTACAGCCGCGCGCTGCGCCCCAGCGCACCCCCATGCCGCTGCGCCCCTACGCAGCCCCCCCACCACTGCGCCGCCCCACACGGCTGCTCTGCGCAGCCCCACACAGCTGCACCCCTGCGCAGCCCCACGCTGCTGCGCCCCCGCGCAGCCCCACGCTGCGCCCCTGCACAGCCCCATACTACACCTTTGCGCAACGCACAACCCAAGCTCTGCCCCACGCTACGCCCCTGCGCAGCCCCGCGCTGCTGCGCCCCTACGCAGCACCACGCAGCTGCGCCCCTGCGCAGCCCCACGCTGCACTCCAGCGCAGCCCCACGCTGCTACGCCCGTGCACAGCCCCTCGCTGCTACGCCCCTGCACAGCCCTCGTTGCTGCGCCCCCGCGCAGCCCCACGCTACTGCGCCCCTACGCAGCCCCACACTGCTGCGCCCCTGCGCAGCCCCACGCTGCTGCGCCCCAGCGCAGCCCCGCACCGCGCCCCTGCACGTCCCCATGCCGCGCCCATACGCGCCCCCACGCTGCGCCCCTGCGCAGCCCCGCGCGGCGCCCCTGCGCAGCCCCACACTGCTGCGCCCCTGCGCCACCCCACACTGCTACGCCCCTGCGCCGCACCGCGCTGCGCCCCGGCGCGACCCCACGCTGCACCCCTACACAGCCCCACGCTGCGCCCCTGCGCAGCCCCACACTGTTGCGCCCCTGCACGCCCCATGCCGCGCCCCTGCGCCGCCCCACGCTGCTGCGCTCCTGCGCAGCCCTACGCTACTGCGCCCCTGCACGGCCCCGCGCTGCGCCCCTGCGCAGCCCCACGCTGCGCCCCTGCGCAGCCCCGCGCCGCGCCCCTGCGCGGCCCCATGCCGCGCCCATACGCGGCCCCACGCCGCGCTCCTACGCGGCCCCACGCTGCACCCCTGCGCGGCCGCACGCTGCACCCCTGCGCAGCCCCACGCTGCGCCCCTGCGCAGCCCCGCGCTGCTACGCCCCTGCACCGCCCCTACGCAGCACCACGCAGCTGCGCCCCTGCGCAGCCCCACGCTGCACTCCAGCGCAGCCCCACGCTGCTACGCCCCTGCACAGCCCCTCGCTGCTACGCCCCTGCACAGCACTCGTTGCTGCGCCCCCGCGCAGCCCCACGCTACTGCGCCCCTACGCAGCCCCACACTGCTGCGCCCCTGCGCAGCCCCACGCTGCTGCGCCCCAGCGCAGCCCCGCACCGCGCCCCTGCACGGCCCCATGCCGCGCCCATACGCGGCCCCACGGTGCGCCCCTGCGCAGCCCCGCGCGGCGCCCCTGCGCAGCCCCACACTGCTGCGCCCCTGCGCCACCCAACGCTGCTACGCCCCTGCACCGCACCACGCTGCGCCCCTGCGCAGCCCCACGCTGCTGAGGCCCTGCGCAGCCCCACGCTGCGCCCCCGCGCAGCCCCGCGCCGCGCCCCTGCGCGGCCCCATGCCGCGCCCGTACGCGGCCCCACGCCGCGCTCCTACGCGGCCCCACGCTGCACCCTTGCGCGGCCGCACGCTGCACCCCTGCGCAGCCCCACGCTGCGCCCCTGCGCAGCCCCGCGCTGCTGCGCACGTGCGCCGCCCCACGCTGCGCCCCTGCACCGCACCACGATGCGCCCCTGCGCAGCCCCACGCTACTGCGCCCCTACGCAGCCCCACACTGCTGCGCCCCTGCGCAGCCCTAGGTTGCTGCGCCCCTGCGCAGCCCCACGCTGCTGCGCCCCAGCGCAGCCCCGCACCGCGCCCCTGCACGGCCCCATGCCGCGCCCATACGCGGCCCCACGCTGCGCCCCTGCGCAGCCCCGCGCGGCGCCCCTGCGCAGCCCCACACTGCTGCGCCCCTGCGCCACCCCACACTGCTACGCCCCTGCGCCGCACCGCGCTGCGCCCCGGCGCAACCCCGGGCTGCACCCCTACACAGCCCCACGCTGCGCCCCTGCGCGGCCCCACACTGTTGCGCCCCTGCAAAACCCCATGCCGCGCCCCTGCGCCGCCCCACGCTGCTGCGCTCCTGCGCGGCCCCACGCTACTGCGCCCCTGCACGGCCCCGCGCTGCGCCCCTGCGCAGCCCCACGCTGCGCCCCTGCGCAGCCCCGCGCCGCGCCCCTGCGCGGCCCCATGCCGCGCCCATACGCGGCCCCACGCCGCGCTCCTACGCGGCCGCACGCTGCACCCCTGCGCGGCCGCACGCTGCACCCCTGCGCAGCCCCACGCTGCGCCCCTGCGCAGCCCCGCGCTGCTACGCCCCTGCACCGCCCCACACCGCTACGCCCCTGCACCGCACCACGCTGCGCCCCTGCGCAGCCCCACGCTGCGCCCCCGCGCAGCCCCGCGCCGCGCCCATACGCGGCCCCACGCCGCGCTCCTACGCGGCCCCACGCTGCACCCCTGCGCGGCCGCACGCTGCACCCCTGCGCAGCCCCACGCTGCGCCCCTTCGCAGCCCCGCGCCGCGCCCCAGCGCGGCCCCATGCCGCGCCCATACGCGGCCCCACGCCGCGCTCCTACGCGGCCCCACGCTGCACCCCTGCGCGGCCGCACGCTGCACCCCTGCGCGGCCGCACGCTGCACCCCTGCGCAGCCCCACGCTGCGCCCCTGCGCAGCCCCGCGCTGCTGCGCCCCTGCACCGCCCCACACCGTTACGCCCCTGCACCGCACCACGCTGCGCCCTTGCGCAGCCCCACGCCGCTGCGCCCCTGCGCGGCCCCACGCTGCGCCCCCGCGCAGCCCCGCGCCGCGCTCGTACGCGGCCGCACGCCGCGCTCCTACGCGGCCCCACGCTGCACCCCTGCGCGGCCGCACGCTGCACCTCTGCGCAGCCCCACGCTGCGCCCCTGCGCAGCCCCGCGCTACTGCGCACCTGCGCCGCCCCACGCTGTGCCCCTGCACCGCACCACGCTGCGCCCCTGCGCAGCCCCTACGCAGCCCCACGCTGCGCCCCTGCGCCGCCCCACACGACTGCGCCCCTGCACCGCCCCACACGGCTGCGCCCCTGCGCAGCCCCGCGCCGCGCCCTTGCGCGGCCCCACACTACTGCGCCCCTGCGCCGCCCCACACTACTGTGCCCCTGCACCGCACCACGCTGCGCCCCTGCGCATCCCCTACGCAGCCCCACGCTGCGCCCCTGCGCGGCCCCACGCTGCTGCGCCTCTGCGCGGCCCCATGCCGCGCCCCGGCGCAGCCCCACGCTGCGCCCTTGCCGCTGGTCCCGCAGCCCACAGAGGGGCCCTCATCGGGCGCGCCGGCGCCCTTGCACACGCGCCCCCCGCAGCCTGGCCTGCGCGGCGCGCGTGCCCCCGGCACGCCCGCCGACCCCATGGTGTGGGGCTCTCAGGGCCGCCGCCGACCACCGGCCGGTCTGCCCGCGCCGCCCCGCGGCCGCCACGGGCCCCGCACCCGCATGGCGCCGCTTCCACCTCGGCCGCCCGCCGCTACCCACGCGCCCGGCCCCGGCCTCGGCCCCCAGGCCACGCTTCCAGCTTGCCGCAGGTCCCGCGGCCCGCAGCGGGGCCCGCATCGGGCGCGCCGACGCCCTTGCACATGCGCCCCCCACGGCCTGACCTGCGCGGCGCGCCTGCCCCCGGCGCGCCCGCCGACCCCATGGAGTGGGGCTCTTAGGGCCACCGCCGGCCGCCGGCCGGTCCGCCCACACCGCCCCGCGACCGCCACGGGCCCCGCACCCGCATGGCGCCGCCTCCGCCTCGGCCGCCCGCCGCTACCCACGCGCCCGGCCCAGGCCTGGACCCCCCCGCCGGCCGTGCCGCGCGGCCTCCCGCACACGGGACACAGGGACGGGCACCAGATAATAGCCCATACATAGTCCCCGCCCCCTCCACCCCCTTACACCACCTCCGCACGGGACGTAGCCCCCTCCCCTGTCGCGGGGGGGTGGCGGCTGGAAGCAAGGGGAACCGGGGCCCCGCAGGTCCCCGGACAGGTGGTCCCTCCACCCCGCCCCCCGTCCCGCCTCCGTTTCGCGCAGGTGCGCACGCCCTCCCCCCACAGCGGGGGAGGGAACCAGGGTCACACGGACAGGTGGTCCCTCTCACAGCGACACGCGCCCCCTCCCCCCCCCAGACAGAAGGCGGAACCCCCCCCCCC
The DNA here is from genome assembly GCA_964036045.1 of Eutreptiella sp. 'Long Island Sound 2002'. Classification (NCBI taxonomy): domain Eukaryota; phylum Euglenozoa; class Euglenophyceae; order Eutreptiales; family Eutreptiaceae; genus Eutreptiella; species Eutreptiella sp. 'Long Island Sound 2002'. Next base: position 23,104,495 of record OZ038400.1, on the reverse strand, counting down.
CCCCCGGTCGTAGTCGGCACACGCCCGGCCAGCGTGACGCCGGCCGACTGCTCCCTTGCGCCCTGCCCAGGGAGAGCGTGTCTGGCAATTTCTCCCGCCGGCACGTGCTGGGTGCCCTAACAACAACAACAACAACAATATATATAAATAAATATATATATATATATATATATATATATATATTATTGATGGAGCGCTGCCTCGCGGGACAACGCGTGTGTTTGCGCGACTATGGGCCACAGACCTGTGATTACGCATGAGAACTCAAGAGAGCTACAGAAGGAAGTGCATGATGAGTGCAATTTTGCATAATGTTGATGAGTAGATCAGAGGTTTTCATTTGCTCGTTAATCTATAAAGGTCCCTCATGTGCTATACCTTACAGGAGCTCACTAGTGTCATCAGGGGACCTAGCAAGGATCCGGATTTGTTTCGTACATTATCGCACTGGGCGATATGGGCCGGGTATCGGCGTGGACGCATGGCGTGGACTACAAAAAGTTGACGGATTGTGAGTTCTTTTGCGCCAATGTCCGTGATTGCCACGGTTGAAGGACAATGCCCCACGCCCCATGCCGCGCCCATACGCGGCCCCACGGTGCGCCCCTGCGCAGCCCCGCGCGGCGCCCCTGCGCAGCCCCACACTGCTGCGCCCCTGCGCCACCCAACGCTGCTACGCCCCTGCACCGCACCACGCTGCGCCCCTGCGCAGCCCCACGCTGCTGAGGCCCTGCGCAGCCCCACGCTGCGCCCCCGCGCAGCCCCGCGCCGCGCCCCTGCGCGGCCCCATGCCGCGCCCGTACGCGGCCCCACGCCGCGCTCCTACGCGGCCCCACGCTGCACCCTTGCGCGGCCGCACGCTGCACCCCTGCGCAGCCCCACGCTGCGCCCCTGCGCAGCCCCGCGCTGCTGCGCACGTGCGCCGCCCCACGCTGCGCCCCTGCACCGCACCACGATGCGCCCCTTCGCAACCCCACGCTACTGCGCCCCTACGCAGCCCCACACTGCTGCGCCCCTGCGCAGCCCTAGGTTGCTGCGCCCCTGCGCAGCCCCACGCTGCTGCGCCCCAGCGCAGCCCCGCACCGCGCCCCTGCACGGCCCCATGCCGCGCCCATACGCGGCCCCACGCTGCGCCCCTGCGCAGCCCCGCGCGGCGCCCCTGCGCAGCCCCACACTGCTGCGCCCCTGCGCCACCCCACACTGCTACGCCCCTGCGCCGCACCGCGCTGCGCCCCGGCGCAACCCCGGGCTGCACCCCTACACAGCCCCACGCTGCGCCCCTGCGCGGCCCCACACTGTTGCGCCCCTGCAAAACCCCATGCCGCGCCCCTGCGCCGCCCCACGCTGCTGCGCTCCTGCGCGGCCCCACGCTACTGCGCCCCTGCACGGCCCCGCGCTGCGCCCCTGCGCAGCCCCACGCTGCGCCCCTGCGCAGCCCCGCGCCGCGCCCCTGCGCGGCCCCATGCCGCGCCCATACGCGGCCCCACGCCGCGCTCCTACGCGGCCGCACGCTGCACCCCTGCGCGGCCGCACGCTGCACCCCTGCGCAGCCCCACGCTGCGCCCCTGCGCAGCCCCGCGCTGCTACGCCCCTGCACCGCCCCACACCGCTACGCCCCTGCACCGCACCACGCTGCGCCCCTGCGCAGCCCCACGCTGCGCCCCCGCGCAGCCCCGCGCCGCGCCCATACGCGGCCCCACGCCGCGCTCCTACGCGGCCCCACGCTGCACCCCTGCGCGGCCGCACGCTGCACCCCTGCGCAGCCCCACGCTGCGCCCCTTCGCAGCCCCGCGCCGCGCCCCAGCGCGGCCCCATGCCGCGCCCATACGCGGCCCCACGCCGCGCTCCTACGCGGCCCCACGCTGCACCCCTGCGCGGCCGCACGCTGCACCCCTGCGCAGCCCCACGCTGCGCCCCTGCGCAGCCCCGCGCTGCTGCGCCCCTGCACCGCCCCACACCGTTACGCCCCTGCACCGCACCACGCTGCGCCCTTGCGCAGCCCCACGCCGCTGCGCCCCTGCGCGGCCCCACGCTGCGCCCCCGCGCAGCCCCGCGCCGCGCTCGTACGCGGCCGCACGCCGCGCTCCTACGCGGCCCCACGCTGCACCCCTGCGCGGCCGCACGCTGCACCTCTGCGCAGCCCCACGCTGCGCCCCTGCGCAGCCCCGCGCTACTGCGCACCTGCGCCGCCCCACGCTGTGCCCCTGCACCGCACCACGCTGCGCCCCTGCGCAGCCCCTACGCAGCCCCACGCTGCGCCCCTGCGCCGCCCCACACGACTGCGCCCCTGCACCGCCCCACACGGCTGCGCCCCTGCGCAGCCCCGCGCCGCGCCCTTGCGCGGCCCCACACTACTGCGCCCCTGCGCCGCCCCACACTACTGTGCCCCTGCACCGCACCACGCTGCGCCCCTGCGCATCCCCTACGCAGCCCCACGCTGCGCCCCTGCGCGGCCCCACGCTGCTGCGCCTCTGCGCGGCCCCATGCCGCGCCCCGGCGCAGCCCCACGCTGCGCCCTTGCCGCTGGTCCCGCAGCCCACAGAGGGGCCCTCATCGGGCGCGCCGGCGCCCTTGCACACGCGCCCCCCGCAGCCTGGCCTGCGCGGCGCGCGTGCCCCCGGCACGCCCGCCGACCCCATGGTGTGGGGCTCTCAGGGCCGCCGCCGACCACCGGCCGGTCTGCCCGCGCCGCCCCGCGGCCGCCACGGGCCCCGCACCCGCATGGCGCCGCTTCCACCTCGGCCGCCCGCCGCTACCCACGCGCCCGGCCCCGGCCTCGGCCCCCAGGCCACGCTTCCAGCTTGCCGCAGGTCCCGCGGCCCGCAGCGGGGCCCGCATCGGGCGCGCCGACGCCCTTGCACATGCGCCCCCCACGGCCTGACCTGCGCGGCGCGCCTGCCCCCGGCGCGCCCGCCGACCCCATGGAGTGGGGCTCTTAGGGCCACCGCCGGCCGCCGGCCGGTCCGCCCACACCGCCCCGCGACCGCCACGGGCCCCGCACCCGCATGGCGCCGCCTCCGCCTCGGCCGCCCGCCGCTACCCACGCGCCCGGCCCAGGCCTGGACCCCCCCGCCGGCCGTGCCGCGCGGCCTCCCGCACACGGGACACAGGGACGGGCACCAGATAATAGCCCATACATAGTCCCCGCCCCCTCCACCCCCTTACACCACCTCCGCACGGGACGTAGCCCCCTCCCCTGTCGCGGGGGGGTGGCGGCTGGAAGCAAGGGGAACCGGGGCCCCGCAGGTCCCCGGACAGGTGGTCCCTCCACCCCGCCCCCCGTCCCGCCTCCGTTTCGCGCAGGTGCGCACGCCCTCCCCCCACAGCGGGGGAGGGAACCAGGGTCACACGGACAGGTGGTCCCTCTCACAGCGACACGCGCCCCCTCCCCCCCCCAGACAGAAGGCGGAACCCCCCCCCCCCCCGGTCGTAGTCGGCACACGCCCGGCCAGCGTGACGCCGGCCGACTGCTCCCTTGCGCCCTGCCCAGGGAGAGCGTGTCTGGCAATTTCTCCCGCCGGCACGTGCTGGGTGCCCTAACAACAACAACAACAACAATATATATAAATAAATATATATATATATATATATATATATATTATTGATGGAGCGCTGCCTCGCGGGACAACGCGTGTGTTTGCGCGACTATGGGCCACAGACCTGTGATTACGCATGAGAACTCAAGAGAGCTACAGAAGGAAGTGCATGATGAGTGCAATTTTGCATAATGTTGATGAGTAGATCAGAGGTTTTCATTTGCTCGTTAATCTATAAAGGTCCCTCATGTGCTATACCTTACAGGAGCTCACTAGTGTCATCAGGGGACCTAGCAAGGATCCGGATTTGTTTCGTACATTATCGCACTGGGCGATATGGGCCGGGTATCGGCGTGGACGCATGGCGTGGACTACAAAAAGTTGACGGATTGTGAGTTCTTTTGCGCCAATGTCCGTGATTGCCACGGTTGAAGGACAATGCCCCACGCCCCATGCCGCGCCCATACGCGGCCCCACGGTGCGCCCCTGCGCAGCCCCGCGCGGCGCCCCTGCGCAGCCCCACACTGCTGCGCCCCTGCGCCACCCAACGCTGCTACGCCCCTGCACCGCACCACGCTGCGCCCCTGCGCAGCCCCACGCTGCTGAGGCCCTGCGCAGCCCCACGCTGCGCCCCCGCGCAGCCCCGCGCCGCGCCCCTGCGCGGCCCCATGCCGCGCCCGTACGCGGCCCCACGCCGCGCTCCTACGCGGCCCCACGCTGCACCCTTGCGCGGCCGCACGCTGCACCCCTGCGCAGCCCCACGCTGCGCCCCTGCGCAGCCCCGCGCTGCTGCGCACGTGCGCCGCCCCACGCTGCGCCCCTGCACCGCACCACGATGCGCCCCTTCGCAACCCCACGCTACTGCGCCCCTACGCAGCCCCACACTGCTGCGCCCCTGCGCAGCCCTAGGTTGCTGCGCCCCTGCGCAGCCCCACGCTGCTGCGCCCCAGCGCAGCCCCGCACCGCGCCCCTGCACGGCCCCATGCCGCGCCCATACGCGGCCCCACGCTGCGCCCCTGCGCAGCCCCGCGCGGCGCCCCTGCGCAGCCCCACACTGCTGCGCCCCTGCGCCACCCCACACTGCTACGCCCCTGCGCCGCACCGCGCTGCGCCCCGGCGCAACCCCGGGCTGCACCCCTACACAGCCCCACGCTGCGCCCCTGCGCGGCCCCACACTGTTGCGCCCCTGCAAAACCCCATGCCGCGCCCCTGCGCCGCCCCACGCTGCTGCGCTCCTGCGCGGCCCCACGCTACTGCGCCCCTGCACGGCCCCGCGCTGCGCCCCTGCGCAGCCCCACGCTGCGCCCCTGCGCAGCCCCGCGCCGCGCCCCTGCGCGGCCCCATGCCGCGCCCATACGCGGCCCCACGCCGCGCTCCTACGCGGCCGCACGCTGCACCCCTGCGCGGCCGCACGCTGCACCCCTGCGCAGCCCCACGCTGCGCCCCTGCGCAGCCCCGCGCTGCTACGCCCCTGCACCGCCCCACACCGCTACGCCCCTGCACCGCACCACGCTGCGCCCCTGCGCAGCCCCACGCTGCGCCCCCGCGCAGCCCCGCGCCGCGCCCATACGCGGCCCCACGCCGCGCTCCTACGCGGCCCCACGCTGCACCCCTGCGCGGCCGCACGCTGCACCCCTGCGCAGCCCCACGCTGCGCCCCTTCGCAGCCCCGCGCCGCGCCCCAGCGCGGCCCCATGCCGCGCCCATACGCGGCCCCACGCCGCGCTCCTACGCGGCCCCACGCTGCACCCCTGCGCGGCCGCACGCTGCACCCCTGCGCAGCCCCACGCTGCGCCCCTGCGCAGCCCCGCGCTGCTGCGCCCCTGCACCGCCCCACACCGTTACGCCCCTGCACCGCACCACGCTGCGCCCTTGCGCAGCCCCACGCCGCTGCGCCCCTGCGCGGCCCCACGCTGCGCCCCCGCGCAGCCCCGCGCCGCGCTCGTACGCGGCCGCACGCCGCGCTCCTACGCGGCCCCACGCTGCACCCCTGCGCGGCCGCACGCTGCACCTCTGCGCAGCCCCACGCTGCGCCCCTGCGCAGCCCCGCGCTACTGCGCACCTGCGCCGCCCCACGCTGTGCCCCTGCACCGCACCACGCTGCGCCCCTGCGCAGCCCCTACGCAGCCCCACGCTGCGCCCCTGCGCCGCCCCACACGACTGCGCCCCTGCACCGCCCCACACGGCTGCGCCCCTGCGCAGCCCCGCGCCGCGCCCTTGCGCGGCCCCACACTACTGCGCCCCTGCGCCGCCCCACACTACTGTGCCCCTGCACCGCACCACGCTGCGCCCCTGCGCATCCCCTACGCAGCCCCACGCTGCGCCCCTGCGCGGCCCCACGCTGCTGCGCCTCTGCGCGGCCCCATGCCGCGCCCCGGCGCAGCCCCACGCTGCGCCCTTGCCGCTGGTCCCGCAGCCCACAGAGGGGCCCTCATCGGGCGCGCCGGCGCCCTTGCACACGCGCCCCCCGCAGCCTGGCCTGCGCGGCGCGCGTGCCCCCGGCACGCCCGCCGACCCCATGGTGTGGGGCTCTCAGGGCCGCCGCCGACCACCGGCCGGTCTGCCCGCGCCGCCCCGCGGCCGCCACGGGCCCCGCACCCGCATGGCGCCGCTTCCACCTCGGCCGCCCGCCGCTACCCACGCGCCCGGCCCCGGCCTCGGCCCCCAGGCCACGCTTCCAGCTTGCCGCAGGTCCCGCGGCCCGCAGCGGGGCCCGCATCGGGCGCGCCGACGCCCTTGCACATGCGCCCCCCACGGCCTGACCTGCGCGGCGCGCCTGCCCCCGGCGCGCCCGCCGACCCCATGGAGTGGGGCTCTTAGGGCCACCGCCGGCCGCCGGCCGGTCCGCCCACACCGCCCCGCGACCGCCACGGGCCCCGCACCCGCATGGCGCCGCCTCCGCCTCGGCCGCCCGCCGCTACCCACGCGCCCGGCCCAGGCCTGGACCCCCCCGCCGGCCGTGCCGCGCGGCCTCCCGCACACGGGACACAGGGACGGGCACCAGATAATAGCCCATACATAGTCCCCGCCCCCTCCACCCCCTTACACCACCTCCGCACGGGACGTAGCCCCCTCCCCTGTCGCGGGGGGGTGGCGGCTGGAAGCAAGGGGAACCGGGGCCCCGCAGGTCCCCGGACAGGTGGTCCCTCCACCCCGCCCCCCGTCCCGCCTCCGTTTCGCGCAGGTGCGCACGCCCTCCCCCCACAGCGGGGGAGGGAACCAGGGTCACACGGACAGGTGGTCCCTCTCACAGCGACACGCGCCCCCTCCCCCCCCCAGACAGAAGGCGGAACCCCCCCCCCCCCCGGTCGTAGTCGGCACACGCCCGGCCAGCGTGACGCCGGCCGACTGCTCCCTTGCGCCCTGCCCAGGGAGAGCGTGTCTGGCAATTTCTCCCGCCGGCACGTGCTGGGTGCCCTAACAACAACAACAACAACAATATATATAAATAAATATATATATATATATATATATATATATTATTGATGGAGCGCTGCCTCGCGGGACAACGCGTGTGTTTGCGCGACTATGGGCCACAGACCTGTGATTACGCATGAGAACTCAAGAGAGCTACAGAAGGAAGTGCATGATGAGTGCAATTTTGCATAATGTTGATGAGTAGATCAGAGGTTTTCATTTGCTCGTTAATCTATAAAGGTCCCTCATGTGCTATACCTTACAGGAGCTCACTAGTGTCATCAGGGGACCTAGCAAGGATCCGGATTTGTTTCGTACATTATCGCACTGGGCGATATGGGCCGGGTATCGGCGTGGACGCATGGCGTGGACTACAAAAAGTTGACGGATTGTGAGTTCTTTTGCGCCAATGTCCGTGATTGCCACGGTTGAAGGACAAGAGGGAGAACAAAAGCATAGGTTTCTTTTTTTTTTGGCAAAACCAAAAGGAGATGCAAGGTTTTCCGTCCGAGAACGACCAAGGCAAAATCCGCATGAGGAGAAGCAGAACGAGGCAGCAAGGCATCTTGGTGGAAATCCGGTTTCACGAAGGAGTAGGATATTCACAGGAAAACCCAACCACGGAGAGCCCGAAAGCGCTGAGGGAGTCCGTGAAAACCCGCCATTACTAAGAGTCAGAGACCAAACCGATTACAGAAACAAATCGTTACAACGTGCATTGTAGGTCACAGTGAGTTCAGAGCCTGAGGGTATCGTGTGCAGGAGAATATGGTCACAGTTGAAGTACTAGTCGCAGGAGAGGTATCGGCCGCAACAGAAGTGCGAGCCCCATCTGCAGCTCTTGCCAAAGCAGAAGCCGCATCGCCCTCGGTGAAGAAGCAACGAATCCCCCGGTTGATTTGGACAACTCCTCCGCCGCTAAGCTGGGCGGAGCGGGGATCAGCGAACCCGACGAAACGGAAGGAGACTTACAGCAGACCACGACGCGTCGGAGTATGTCAAGAGAGCCTCCCGCGCAGGTACACAGTCTACGGGCCACCACAGACATTGGCCGCACTGCCAACGTCGGACAGCGATAACGAGCACTGCGGAATTGGACGGAGATTGATGAAGAAGTTAACGATAAGGCCAGTGCCAATGCCTTGGGCGTTGTCAACGGCCCGTGTTAGGAGAACGCTTTTTGCGCACCGCAGGCGCGCCACAGGGTTTGAGTTTCGCGGTTCCATTGCACAACAACTAAGTAAAATGAATCACAAATGCTGTCCGCCGGCAAAGAATTGATTAATGGCACGCATGTTATCTGGAGCATGATGTGAGAGAAGTCATTTTTGAGGTTAGTGTCTGAGCGGGGTTTGGCTTTTAGCGCGCCGCAGGTGCCCGGGCGCCGCAGGAAAAGCGTTCTCTTGTGTCAGCACGAAGCAAAGGAGAGGTCCCAACGTAAACCCATGAAGTGGGCAAGGGGTCCAGGTATCAGGCTACCACAACGTGATGACAATGATGAAGAAGACGTAGATCTGAAGCCGGAGATCGGCACACCTTATGGACAAAGGGTTCCGGATCATGGGTCTCTGGGCTGCCCCCAGACAGCCTTGAGTTTTTTACCTACGGATCATGGGTCTCCGGGCTGCCCCCAGACAGCCTTGAGTTTTTTACCTACACTCAAGAGTGGATTCCCTTCCCTTTTCATCAGTGCCTGAGTAACTTCATTTCATCATCCAATAGTTGCAGTTTGGTGCCACGGCTCAAATAATGGCTCTACCATCCTTGGATGCACTTGCATGATTTGGTGTTTTGTTTCATTTCTCATTGTGAAGCTATTTTTCAAGGTCTCTAAACTTAATTGAGGGCTAGTAGTGTTTTTCTATGGTTATCAAGCTATTGTTGCCCATTAACGGTGCTTTAGCTCTTCACTACACTACTATCTGTTCATTGTACACACCAATATCATTTAATGACATTCTAATCCATATTTATGAAGTTAGCCGTGATACCAAATATTGTTCGGGCCCATCTTGGAAATGGAAATACCTCGCACCTTCTAAATGATGCTCTCCGAAGTGTGGGTGGATTTCTTTACAAGGCCCAAGGCAGAAGCTACCAGGTATATCAAGTTGGACATCAGGGGTGTGTACAAGATGGGCAGTGCCGTGTGTGGACTGCAATGTACACTTTTTTTTTATCAAATAGGCCAGGTTAGGCCCTTTGCACAACTTATACACGTTGGCGAGTTGCAAGCTGACGTTTGTGCAATGCACAACGTGCACAATACGACCGCAATCCTAAGAGAGCATAATCAGCAATGTACACTCTTTGCAATGTATGATGCAATCTACCGGGTGCACATTGTGTCAGCAACGACCAAATTGCGTATTGTAGTGCAGTGTGTGCAGCGCCTGCTGCAATGCGTAGTGGGCAAAGGGTGCGGTTTGCAATTTGCAGAGTGCGCAAAGTGCGGCATCCACACTGTGAAGTACACCTAATGTACAATTTGCGCACTGTCAGTCTACAAACTATGTTATGTTCAAGGTGTAGAGTCTGGAATGCACGCAGTGTAAGCAGCAAGCAACAACCTGCACACAGGATGTGGATAAAAAAGTCAGAATTCCACCTTTTTTGCCCCGAAATGTTGTCATGTAAGGCCTTGACATACGAAGTCCAAACCCAAAGTCTGCACTACAAAAGCAATAGTGACAGCCGGCAACGAGTCGGATGGAATGGGCTCCACAACAATCACAAATGGCCAATTGGGGGGGAAACACTTTTGGGAAAGTAAGTTTGGGATGACATTTTTTCGGCCAAAACTTCAAGAGGACAAACTAGAATGTTTGTACCAAAGGATATTTGGACAAATCACCACGGGGGGGGCGTAGCGACGGGCCATAGGCCGACTCCCTCCCCCTCTCGGACCATTTTCAGGGCGGGGGGGGGGCTGGGTCTGGGGGGGGGGGGGGGGGCTGCCAAGAAGGGGGGGGGGAGGCTTCATAGCCTGACAAACATGGCATAAGATGACCACCTCAACGCGGTAATCACTTCAAAGCATGTATGTTGGAGAAAATTTTTTGAAACAAGGGGGGGGGGGGGGGCATGGTAGGTGGTACTTTTGTTTAAGGGCATAGCACCCCCGAGTCCATTCCCGGCCACTATTATTGGTTGCCTAACCCTTGCCTTCTAGGGTGCCCAAAATCAAAATAGGTGGGGCCCACAAGTGGGCGGAAATGCTACATCACCCCTGCATTCTCGGGGATCCCCAAAGAGAGGGGGACAAAATCAAAATAGGTGGGGCCCACAAGTGGGCGGAAATGCTACATCACCCCTGCATTCTCGGGGATCCCCAAAGAGAGGGGGACAAAATGAGAATAGGTGGGGCCCACAAGTGGGCGATAATGCTACATCACCAAGGGGGACAAAATCAGAATTGGATGCCTAAACCCTGCCTTCTGGGAGGCCCACAAGTGGGCAGAAATCGTGCATTCTCGGGGGTCCCAAACAAAGAGGATAAAGTCAAAACAAAAAAAAACAAAAAAAAATTTCCCATGGTATCCCTGGTACTGACTATGGTCCTGCAGATTGACGCCACTGGGGTTTGAACCCAGGACTTTCAAGTTGCAGGGCACTGCTTTACCACTAGGGTAGGGCCCATCTCTGACATACCTCTGCACAGGAGTGGTATGCATATTTGGTCCAATTTGGTTTTCATCCACTATTGGGTTCTCCTAAAAAAACTGAGTATTTTGAGTATAGACACATGGGGCAAAAACCCAATTTTTCACCCTCTACTAAGTCAAGCAAAATTTCCTTAGGGCGCCTTCGGCGCCCATGGTCCGGCACTTCCGGGCCAAAACCCGGCAGGGAGGGGGGGGGGGGGGGAGTCGGCGTAAAGGGTCCGGTCCCGGCGGCCCCCCCGTGCAAATCACCTCAACGAGGATGTTAAGGCAGGTGAATTGTATCCCCTTTGTTTGTCGGTTATCCGGTTTACATCGCTAGGGGGTTCAATGCGGGATGTTCTTTTGTGCAGGCTGATCAATTTATAAGAGAAGCACATCCCCCAATGGAGGGAACATTTAACAACAAAATCATGACAAAAGCACGTTTCGGACTTATGACTTTTGGGGACATCAAGGAGGCAATTGGAGTAAGTGCCGTGACCACACCACAAACGTAAAATGAATAAGCTTAGTTGAAAAAGGTCGGGTACATGGAAAGTGGAAAAGATAGATGGCTGGATTACTTGAGTTGCGGGGAATGAGGCAAGAATTAATTGCTGGCTGGGTGGTTGGTCCATGACCTTTGCCACATGTTTGAGAAGGCCATTAGTGGTATGGTGTGTGTACAGTGAAGTGATTGGAAGTTTTTGTTTGTTTGTTTGTGTGTGTGTGGTCTGTGCCAAAAAAAGTGGCTGATTATGTCATTTGTGTGTTTGGAAAGTTGACCATGGTTGGTGTGAGAGAACAAGGCTGGGGTTGGGGCCAGTGTTAGGGTCAGGGTCATGGTCAAGGTCGGGATAAGGATCAAGGCTTGGAACGGGCTTGTGATTGAGTTGAATGTCAGTATTGGTAGCATGTTCAACAGGCACCGGAACAGTGCAAGATGCACAGATTGCAGGGTCAAGAGTATGTGGTCCAGGGTGATGTGCAAACTGCACAGTGGAAGCTTCACCGAGGGGAAAGGTTGGGAGGCACTAGGTGGCAAAAGGATAAACCGGATATTCTATATTGTGATGGCCCTTTCGTGGGCTATCAATCACCATCTTGGACCTGGCTAGACAGTGAATACTAATGTGAGGGTGACTGTGCTCACGGTGGCCCAAGCCCTTTATCGAGCTTCCAAGAGAACGTTAGGAGAACGTTGTGATCCCCATCGGGTGTTTGTACAACCGCTATTGTATTGTGGCATTGTCTATTGATGTCCATGCAGATTGGCTTGCGCTTTCTTATGCGGTATGGTGTGTTTGCATGCACATTGCTTCATTGCCTCTGTTAAGATTGCGTCACCATTCAAGTTCCTTCCTCGTGCAAGGGGTTCTGGATCTTTGGTCTTTGGGGTCCAAGTACAACGGATTCGTTGAATCGGAATATGGAGGACTCCGAGACGTGAGGGATCAACGGGCCAAGGTTCCATTCCGTGACTTCGATGCTCTTGACTCAGATGATCAATAATCGGCCACAAGAGTGGCAAAGGGTATAAGGGCAAATAAGCCACAGCCCACCTTCTCAATCTGCATGTCAGTATGTGACAGTGTGCACCAACGTGCACCACCAGCCTGTGCGCATTTCACCATGTTAGCTACCTTGTAGACACGTTAGTGTGAGACAGCACCAACGTGGCTGCGCCTGCGTGCAATACGAAAAGTTTGCTGAAAAATGAATCACGAATCTCAATAGACTGCGTCTTTATGCAGCTCATCTGCTGGCTGTAAAGCCCGCGTCTATGTCAGGCCACAGACAGGCACACAGAGCAATCACAAAGATCAAGATCAGTGCGAGTGTGCTGTTCAAAGTTCCATTCACTAAATATAACGCCAATGCCCGTTGGGGCGTACATTCCAGTCTGGAGCTCAGCAGCATCACTCATATGTGAGTGCCAACAGCCTCATGATTGTGTGTCAGTCAGCGGGGCCAGAGAACAGCACTTATGCCCGGTATACGTCACAATATGTGTGCAGCAATGCATGTAAGAGTGCACCAGATGCCTGTGTGTCCTGTCACCAGAGGTCGTCGGTCAGAGGGTCTCGAGCTTGTTCATCAATGAATGCAGGTTGACTGGAAAAGAAAAGGACTGATCGAAAAACAAATGTTTTTTAATAAGTGGAGTGGAAGGAGCAACAATCCATTTCAAGCGACAACTCTACGAGGATCAAGTGATATACCATAGAAGAAGTGGATCCATGAAGTGAATCACAGCATCAAAGCAAGGAAAGGAACTTCACACAGCAGCAGGAAATGGGTGATGGTGTAGGGAGGGGTTGCGCCCTGATACGCAGCGTGACTTCTGACCTCTGACCTTGGGTAGTGATAGTGGTAGTGATAGTGGTCGTGGTAGTGGTGGTGCTAGTGGTAGTGGTAGTGGTGGTGGTAGTGGTAGTGGGAGTGGTAGTGGTCGTGGTAGTGGTAGTGGTAGTGGTAGTGGTAGTGGTAGTGGTAGTGGTAGTGGTGGTGGTAGTGGTAGTGGTAGTGGTAGTGGTAGTGGTAGTGGTAGTGGTAGTGGTAGTGGTAGTGGTAGTGGTAGTGGTAGTGGTAGTGGTAGTGGTAGTGGTAGTGATAATGGTAGTGATAGTGGTAGTGGCAGTGGTAGTGGTAGTGGTAGTGGTAGTGGTAGTGGTAGTGATAGTGGTAGTGGTAGTGGTAGTGGTAGTGGTAGTGGTAGTGGTAGTGGTAGTGGTCGTGGTAGTGGTAGTGGTGGTGGTAGTGGTAGTGGTCGTGGTAGTGGTAGTGGTAGTGGTAGTGGTAGCGGTAGTGGTAGTGGTAGTGGTAGTGGTAGTGGTAGTGGTCGTGGTAGTGGTAGCGGTGGTGGTAGTGGTAGTGGTAGTGGTAGTGGTAGTGGTAGTGGTAGGGGTAGTGGTAGTGGTAGTGGTAGTGGTAGTGGTAGTGGTAGTGGTAGTGGTAGTGGTAGTGGTGGTGGTAGTGGTAGTGGTAGTGGTAGTGGTAGTGGTAGTGGTAGTGGTAGTGGTAGTGGTAGTGGTAGTGGTAGTGGTAGTGGTAGTGGTAGTGATAATGGTAGTGATAGTGGTAGTGGTCGTGGTAGTGGTAGCGGTGGTGGTAGTGGTAGTGGTAGTGATAGTGGTAGTGGTAGTGGTAGTGGTAGTGGTAGTGGTAGTGGTAGTGGTAGTGGTCGTGGTAGTGGTAGTGGTGGTGGTAGTGGTAGTGGTCGTGGTAGTGGTAGTGGTAGTGGTAGTGGTAGCGGTAGTGGTAGTGGTAGTGGTAGTGGTAGTGGTCGTGGTAGTGGTAGCGGTGGTGGTAGTGGTCGTGGTAGTGGTAGTGGTAGTGGTAGTGGTAGGGGTAGTGGTAGTGGTAGTGGTAGTGGTAGTGGTAGTGGTAGTGGTAGTGGTAGTGGTAGTGGTAGTGGTGGTGGTAGTGGTAGTGGTGGTGGTAGTGGTAGTGCAGGGGGCTGCAGGGGTTGTCCAATGCCCAGTCAACGGCACGTGGCCAGCTCTGGTTAGTTCTGCAGTACCCCGCCAGCCCGGACCAAGACGGCTCCTGGATCCGGTGGGGCAGCTATCTCTGTTTGAGATGGTGTGTGCGGAAAACATAGGAGCCACCCCCCCCTCCCCCCCCAAGAACCCAACACCCCAAGAGTAAAGTAACAGCTAACAGTTCGGTTCTCTCAGTTGTTCCCTCACTTCTCCCGCTCTTCCCAGCCCCCCCCCCCCTTCCGCCTGTGTACAGGAATGATGGATCTGAGAGTCTCTGCCACGGGCACCATGAGGTTTAACTGGGTGCAAACTGCTCAGGAAGTGCGGGTGCACATCGTCCCCAGTGTCGTGCAGGGATAAATTCCATTGACAGTATCCCCAGAACGGTTGCCTGTGAGATAGCTAAATAACGCACAGAATTCCTTTCGTCCCAACCGAATCCTGCAATGAGCAAAGTCTGGGGGCCCTCTAGCTGTGCTTTGGGCCGATGCCCATCGCTTGCCCAGCTTAGGAGGCGAGCTCCTGACGGTGCAAGCACCCTGCTGATCACTGCGGTGTGGCGATCCTCTGGACTGGTCAGTCTGTCGAGTGATCGCCGGCGCTGGTGCATCGTAAATGCAGGTGCACATTGGCCTCGTTTCCTAACCGTTCACAGTTCCTCCAGAATGGTATACATCGATGCACTGAAGTCCGTCTTCCCCCAACTGATTGTTTGATCGCAGGGTGGAACTAGAAAATTCCACTGACAGTAACCTACCTCCGGCTGGGACCAGTCCCTCTGGCAGCGGGCCCGAGAGCCCTGAGTAACCGTTTCCGCCGGCTGGACCTATCCTCTGGTGTGCACGTTTGTCTACTGGACTGGCTATGTGCTGCCTTTCAGTGATTCTACCATGAGCATGGAAGAGCTTCGTCAGAACCTCCGTGTTGAGGATGTGCTGCATATCAACCGGGTGGAGGACGGAGAGTCAGGACTGCCATTGGTGGTCCGGCATGAGAAGCAAGAGATCTCAGGGTTCAAGATTGACAATTATGTGAACTCATTTCCACTGATGTACTCTGTCCTGCAAGGCAGGATGTCGCCCAACACCGACCTCCCTCTGCTTATTGCCAAGTACCCCCAGTACTCATGGTTGACCTTCGGTGAGGTGCTGCAGCAAGTCGCCCAAATGCTGTCAACGGCCACCAAAAGTGACATTCAGCGTATGGTAGCCGAGATTCTGAGCCTAGTGGTGGCTAAGGATGTGGCCGACAGTTTGCGCAAGAAGCTTGGTTCCAAGCCAGAAATGATTGCCGACCTCCTCAATGGCGATGTGGCTGCAGTGGACAAAGGCAGGGTCCTGATTGGGTGCCTGTGGTTCCACCTGGCAGTTAGTTGCCAGATGGGTGACGAAGCGAAATGGCAAAGACCTTTCTTGGCAGCTCGCAGTTCAGCCGGACAAACCCGTGCCTGTTGGCACCTTCGTGACCGAGCCCAAGCTGCAGGCATCTCTGGCAGGGTGCCGGCCCAAGCCGGAAGCTCCAATCCCGAGTGTGGCAGCCATTATGAACCCAGACCAACCAAAGCGCCCGGAAGAAGACGTGTCGGGCTCCAATTCTTCAGGGGGGCCTGCCGGCCCTGAAACGGGACTCCCTACAGCAGAGGCCGAACTCCTGACCATGGCAGAGGTCCTCAAGAAGGTGGTCGCAGCAGTGGAGGACGTCCCGAAGGACAAAATGCCTATGGCAACAGGGCACCTTGAGACCCTATTATCCAGCTTCAAGTCCACGCAAGGACTGACGATCATTATGAAGAGGATTACGGACGCAGCACAGCTCTCCTCATGCCTCAGCAGCTTTGCGTGGCCGATTGGGGCGGAGAACGTCAAGGTGAGGGCGGTGCTGCTGGCCTGGCTGAAGTACCTTCAGACATCAGGAGCAACAGAGGCGAATCCCGCAGCAAAGTCCAAATATCTTTCTGAAATTCTTACCATCCTGCACAAAGCCAACTCAGCCACAGAAAAAGGGCTGGACTGGCCAGATCTGGCTTGTCAATTTGCAGTCGGGCTGCTGGCGATCTCAGAGGAAGCGGCCAAGGTCTTCCCAGTTGAGAAAGTGAAGGACTGGCCCACCTTTGCTGACGCAATCATCCCAGCACTATCAGTCTTCAGTCAAGCACCCCAACTGCGCGTGCTAGTAGATCTAGCCAGGAAGGCTACAGTCTCAGGCGATAAGCCCTGCTGGGCTGCAGATGTGCTAAAGGAGCTGCAGGCCTCCCTCGGTGGTGCTGCCAAGGCAACTAATGCTAGTCTCGTGATGAGGTCGGATTTGGCTGAGAGCGATCAAACTCTGGTGAAAGTATCCCTTGATGGGACAGGGACAGTGCCGTGGCCTGCGTTCCTCACGGCGGTGTCTGTGTTTGTCGGGTGTAATGTTCCGGCCCTGGCCTCGGCACAGTCCCAGAAAGGCAAAGGCCGCTGCGTGCATCAACTCACAGTTAGAGTGCCCACGAGTCAGCTGCAGGCAGTAGCGAAACACAGAAAGAAATGGCAGCTTCCCATAGGGGCCGGCTCCACGGTCACCATGGAAATTCTCGAGAACCCGCTGAATCCCCCAAGACCCCCCCATCCTCCCACAACATGTCAGCTTCCTGGGCTTTGGGTGAGGTGCAGCAATCACCAACGGAGCCGAGCAAGGGCAGTAAAGGAGGTAAAAGTGGCAAGCAAGGGTGGGACTCCTGGGCCTGGGACAACAGGTCCACCTGGGAACGCCAGTGGGAGCGTCCCTGGGAACGGCAGTCATGGGGAAAAGGTCCCTCACACGAGCCCCTCTCGCTGTATAATGACAGGCCCTCTAAGAGACATAGGCGAGACTCTCCGAATCGCAGCCCATCGCCTGCAGGTCCAGAGGATAGGCCTCGCAGGAGTGACAGTCGAGCCTCCCAACGGTCAGTCCCAAGGTATGACAGACCACAACACTCAGGTTCACATCATGTGGACAGGCCTCTGGAGGGATCCGCTGCCACTCACCGAGATGGCAATGGCTGGAGAGGTCCCGGGAACCTGTGATATCCTCCCAATGTTCCCAGCCTGTCGACTGTCCCCCTGCTCCCTGCAGCCGTCATTACAGGCTTTATGTCAGTGAAACGGTCCGAACGTGTGGCCCATGCTGTGGCAGACATTTTGTCTTGGGGCACAGAGTTGCTGAAGTCACTGCCAGAGCAGCCGGTACTGTCAAGTGGTGTTGCCGAGGCATGTAGTCTCTGTGGAACATTTTTCCACAATTTCAGAGAATTCTGCCCTGAGTGTGGCTCGGGTAACCGAACGAGTCTCAAGGGCTGGACAGCGGAGTGTATCCCCTCAGTGGTTACGAAATCGGTATGCAGGAGCCTTGATCTTGCCAAAAGCATAGTGGACCGTATGCCTAGACAACACTTAAGGTGGGCAGTGCAGCTAATGAGAGACTGGGCTTCTCTACTCTGCTCACTGTCGCACAGGCTCAGGAGTTGTGCGGTGTCCCCCCCCCTCTTGGTCTCTTCCCATCTCTGTGTGTGGGTGATCTCTAAACCTACCTGGACCAGTCCTAGCCAGACTGGTGTCTCTCAGTCCGGTCTTCCAGTGGCTGGAGTCTCCACGGTTGAAGAGATCTGGCACGAGACGTCCAGGTGTCCGCTGATTCTAGGGCCGGGTTGCCGTAGTTGTCGGCAGCCTCTTTTATTCTCATGCGAAGTCAGCCTGCCCTTTGACTGGAGTGTAAGTGTAGCGAAAGCAGTCTGCGTGTCCCTGGCACGTATTTCCCCGACAAAGGAACAGGCCAGCCGGTCCGTCATCTGTCATGGCAGTATCACACTGCATGATACGTTGCTGGTTTCGGCTGGAAAGCGTATATCCTGCTCGCATCAGCCGGCTGAGGAGCCATGGACAGGCCCCTTTGTTGTGTCAGCACGTCAAGAGGAACCCCCGTCCCATCAATAGCTAGAGCCGCAGACAGAGTCTAAGGCTATAACTTTTATGACATTGAACTGTGGTGGAGCCATGAGAAAAATTCTTGGCGTCATCTCCCTTGCCGAGAGTCAAGGTGCAGACGCAGTGGCGCTGCAGGAACTATGGGAAGGCTTCGATCCTTCAGATTTCTTTGGGACCAGGTACTGTGTAGTGTATGACGAAGTGCGTGAGAGAGCGGCAGGACTGTGTATTTTGCTGTTGTATAGGCTGGTTGAATTGTCTGGTGGAGTGACCAGTATCAGGCGACACTCATTAGAGGACGCCTTAATCGTAGAGCTCTCCTTGGCATCTGGGGAAGTTCTGAAATTTGCCAATATCTACTTGAGGCCAGAGCAGGATCTCGAAGTTTGGAAGCACATCCAAACTCTCGTGGCCAAACACAAGCCGAAAAAAGGGGAAACCATGGTATTGGGTGGTGACTTCAATGAACGTTTGTCTGGTCACAGGCATGGCAGAGTGGCCAAAGCCCTGGCCGCCTCAGGGTATTGGTCTTTTCTCCATGTGCCCTACCAGCTTGGTCAGTGTACCAACTTAGTAGTGCGAAGTGGTAGTCTCTCTCAGAGGGAAATAGACTTTGTCCTCATCCCAGTTGATTCAGGTCTGCAGCTAATGGCCAAATATATGTACCAAATATATTGGCTTATAAGAAACAGCAGGCCCATCATTCTGGAGCTTGATATAAAAAGAAAAGAATCATCAGCGATGTTTCAGAGGTTCATGTCCCGCGGAGAGGCAACGGGTTTCATACCACCGTGGACATTTTCGTACAGAAAGGAAGTTACCCCACTTTTTCTCGCCATCCTGGTGCGCTGGTTTACCGCGTACTGGGCGCTGAACAACGGACACATATACTGTGGCGACTGGGACGAGAGCAACGCTTTCTGCAACCTCTCCCGCCCCAGTCTCTCAGAAGTCCTGCAGGAAAACCCCTCCCTGGACGTGGGTGAGTGGGTGGACTGGTTTTTCTCTTCCTTCCAGGTTTTCCTGCAGACCCCGTACGGGCTGGCGCCGCCGTACACGCTGAAACAGGGAGGCACCCAGGGAGACAGCATGGGGGTCGGATCGTACATGATACCCAGAATCCTGAGGTCTCTGGCGCTGTACCGCAAGGTTCCAGCGCCTGAGCATCCGGGTCTCCCAGGGGTAAGAATCCCCGAGCTGATTTTTTCAGACGATGGCAGGTTATTCGGCTTGAACAAAGCAGACTTTGTGTGTGTTCTGAATGAATGTACTTCTCTAGCCAATGATGCCGGCGCATCCCCGAATGCGTCCAAACTGCAGTGTTTCCTTATTAAATTTGTAGATGGACGCCTCATCTACGCTGCAGATGAAGTGTTCTGTCGGCTAGGGCAGTTCCCGATGAAGAAGAGTGGGTTCAAAATCGTCGGAGTGCCGTGTGTCATGGGTGAATGCCTACGAGCTGATAGAGATAAAGTAGGGGACAAGTTCAGGGCAGTCAGGAGGTCCATCACTCAGCACGGGCCGTCCTGTATCCTGGCGCTTAGGTGTCTCATGGCATATGCGGTTTCCTCCACAGATTTCAAGTTCACTGTAGTGCCAGTGCCAGCGGAGCTCTGTGAACCCCTGCAAGTAACAGTTCGGCAATGTGCGCGCACTGCTCTGTCACTGCCATCCTGGTTTCAGATGTCCTGCTCAGTGCCCCTATCTCAGCTGGTGGGTTAGGATTCCCGGTCCTGCATATCAGGCTGAGTCTGCAGCGAACGCTCGTTACCTTGCAAGCGGCGTGCTCACGGAGCGTCTACACCAGGGGTATCGTTAGGGCCCTTCTGTATGACAGCCAGTGGCAGCGAATACCAGGGTCTGACCCGCAGGTGCTTTGTGACGAGTTACGGCAGAGAGGCCTGTACATCAGTGTGTCTCCCGACTTAGAAGTGACGGAAGCCCCTGTGCATGGTGCGTGGTACCGGAAGGTGCAGGGACATCATGTTGTCGTTGTGTCCGATGGATCAGCGACGCGCACAGCAGTGGGCTGTGTTGTGGTCTTCCTGGATGCCTCAGGAGTGTGTGGTGCGTTTTGGTGTCACTGGTGTGTTGAGGATCCTGATGCCCAAGTGGCAGAATGGTTTGGGAAACTATTGGCAGTTCACAAGGCTAGGGAAACTGGAGCGCCAAAGTGCCTGTTCTTGGCAGACTGCACGAGTGCAGCAGTAAATGAAGGGGTGACGAAATCGTCAGGCTCACATGTGCTGGACAGCTGCATCAAGAGTGTGGTGTCCGTAGTGAACCAATAGGGCTATGAGGAAGGCTATGTCCAAGCCCAACATGACTCCGGCAGGAGCACGGAAGTGGCCTAGGCGCAAGCGACGGCGCACGACCTATCACAAACACCGGGGGTCCAGCCTCAAGGCGCTGTCCTTCCCCTACTACCCCTCCTTTCACTGCATGCAGTGCTTCTTAAGGCAGGTAAAGTATGTCTGCGACCCGCCGATGTCCTTTCGGCTATCTATGATGCGGAGGTTCTTGCCTCGAGGCCTCAATTTCTGTCAAGGTATTACAGCCAGACAGGCTCAGCATGGGCACCCCTGGTGCATGAAGCCAAGATATCTAATGAGGTGATCAGGGCGTGTGTGTGGCTGCGGTCAGCCACAGGGCTGCGCGAATACCCCCGATCTCCGTACTGCCCGTTCTGCAAAGCCTCGGTGCAGGACTGGGGCCAACATCTGTTTCACAACTGCCTCAAAGTGTGTGCAGCAGTGCATCGTGCTTTTTGGGACCTGCTTCAAGACATGCAATTAGATGGATGGACAGTGGAAATGCAAAGTCTCACACAGGCAAGGGTCTCAGTCGAATCAGTAAGCTTCCTAGTCAGGCTTGTGCATGATGATCATGTGGGCCAAGGGGAGGGAATCCTGTGGGTTACAACCTCAGGGCTCATCTATATGCCACACAGCATGCAGCCCAAAACCTTGATCTCCCGTGTTCCATCTCTCTCCCTAGTGTTCCTGCATACACTGCAACACGTGCTCTGGTCTGACTCCGTGATAGAGCCACTGCAGCAATCAGCAATGGTGCCAGCTGGGCTCACCAGGCCCTGGGGTCTCGCGGTGTTCATCAGCTTCATGGTGGGGGCGGTCTCATCGGCCCAACTCAACCCTCCGGAGTCGCGTCCTCCATGGGTGAGGGTGGTGCCTACGGCCCGAACCGTCGTCTATGAACCGGGTGAGTGTTCACGTGATCCACTCTCAGTAACCATAGGACATGCACCGAGTGAGTGGCCCAGGGATTTTCGGATCTGCCTGGGACCGTGGACAGTGGAATGGGACGACATCCCAGGACAAGTGGACCTCCGAGAACTGGCGCATACGCTGAAACTAGCTTGAATTGGA
This sequence comes from Eutreptiella sp. 'Long Island Sound 2002', assembly GCA_964036045.1. NCBI lineage: Eukaryota > Euglenozoa > Euglenophyceae > Eutreptiales > Eutreptiaceae > Eutreptiella > Eutreptiella sp. 'Long Island Sound 2002'. The sequence goes on along the minus strand of OZ038400.1, from coordinate 23,083,087 downwards.
TTTTGCATCTACGTGCTCGTGGGGTGAACATCAATCTGTGGGGACGTGAGGTCAGTGGCAATCGTTCACTGGCGCCGGAGGCCCCAAAACCTGAACTGAACTGAACTGGTAGTGGTAGTGGTAGTGGTAGTGGTAGTGGTAGTGGTAGTGGTAGTGGTAGTGGTAGTGGTAGTGGTAGTGGTAGTGGTAGTGGTAGTGGGAGTGGTAGTGATAATGATAATGGTAGTGATAGTGGTAGTGGTAGTGGTAGTGGTAGTGGTAGTGGTAGTGGTAGTGGTAGTGGTAGTGGTAGTGGTAGTGGTAGTGGTAGTGGTCGTGGTAGTAGTAGTGGTGGTGGTAGTGGTAGTGGTCGTGGTAGTGGTAGCGGTGGTGGTAGTGGTAGTGGTAGTGGGAGTGGTAGTGGTGGTGCTAGTGGTAGTGGTAGTGGTAGTGGTAGTGGTAGTGGTAGTGGTAGTGGTAGTGGTAGTGGTAGTGGTAGTGGAAGTGGTAGTGGTAGTGGTAGTGGTAGTGGTAGTGGTAGTGGTAGTGGTAGTGGTAGTGGTAGTGGTCGTGGTAGTGGTAGTGGTGGTGGTAGTGGTAGTGGTAGTGGTAGTGGTAGTGGTAGTGGTAGTGGTAGTGGTAGTGGTAGTGGTAGTGGTACCGGTCGTGGTAGTGGTAGTGGTGGTGGTAGTGGTAGTGGTAGTGGTAGTGGTCGTGGTAGTGGTAGTGGTAGTGGTAGTGATAATGGTAGTGGTAGTGGTAGTGGTAGTGGTAGTGGTAGTGGTAGTGGTAGTGGTAGTGGTAGTGGTAGTGGTAGTGGTAGTGGTAGTGGTCGTGGTAGTGGTAGTGGTGGTGGTAGTGGTAGTGGTCGTGGTAGTGGTAGCGGTAGTGGTAGTGGTCGTGGTAGTGGTAGTGGTGGTAGTGGTAGTGGTAGTGGTCGTGGTAGTGGTAGCGGTGGTGGTAGTGGTAGTGGTAGTGGGAGTGGTAGTGGTGGTGCTAGTGGTAGTGGTAGTGGTAGTGGTAGTGGTAGTGGTAGTGGTAGTGGTAGTGGTCGTGGTAGTGGCCATAAAGGTGGTTTGCTGAAACGTACAGACGTCCACCACCGCCTGTCGTACATCCATAAGTTCATCACGTCAGTGCGTGCATGTGCAGTTCATTCACACAGGCTCCATGTGTCCCCTTCTTGGTTGGGGTGCTCCACTATCTATGTACATAGCCGTGACCAGCCACAGTGACAGTGTCACCAGCATGTGTGTGAGGGGTCGAAGGCCCAACCTCCGGTGCATGTGCACGGTACAGACATAACATTCAAGGGTGTTTGGTTGCCTGACAGACGACTCCCTCGGGGGTGGGGAAACACATCCCAAATCAGGTCTACAACCTTCGCACCTGGTAGTACTGACGTCTGAGCTGAACTCGACGTCCTGTACATGTTCGTGACTGGGCACAATAGTCGAACAGGCCAATGGCTCCGTGCCGCAGAGCATCCACTGGCACCGGAGCCAAATTGGACTTTGCTTAAGGTCTCCCGGGGGGGGACCTCTTGGGGGCATGGGGTGGACCTCAATCAAGGGCATAGCGTGACGGGGTACAGAGACAATCAGACCCTATCGTCACCACGAATTCAATTGCGGATCAGGTGCTTTCTTGCTTGTTCATTCAGACATGGGAGAAGGCCCCTACATCTCAAAACCGCCAGGGTCCGGGTTGGTGGGTGACTCTGGTGGGGAGTGCCCTGAGCAATCAGTGTCACATATTGAGCAGTGCCAGAAATTGGGCGTGTCTGGCGCCAGAGGCGATGCGGGTTGCCGTGGCGAGTATACAGGCTGTCTGTTGGAACGCGCCGGCATGCTGGGTGAGTACATGGTTGTTCCGTGTGAGTGCATTTCCACTGAGGCGGGGCTTGATGGCACCAGGCTAGGCGTGTTGAAATGCCTTCGTTTGGTTGGCCGTGGGACCGAAAGGTTTTCACTCCCTGATGCCGTGAGTAGACTGTCCTGCGAAGCCTGAGACTGAATGTAATCCTCTGTGGAGGCGAAAGACACGGCGGTCTCTGAGAGGGAGCCACCCTGACGACTTACAGGTTCATCCATGAGGCATAAATCCAGATCATTCAAAAGCAGGCGGGCGGGTGTATCTCTGCACAATGGGGAGGCACTGACCGGTACTCTAATAGGTGTCACGAGGGGTGTCACCATGTTGTGTGTATCTGACTGTGTGCCTGACATGGGAGCGCACGGTGTCGCACACGGCGGTGTCGAGGGTTCTTGCACCACCGGGGGTGGGGGGGAACCTGCATGTACTGCGGGCTCGGGGGGGGATGGGTGCTTGTGTGAAAAAGTGATCACTTTGCTGTGGTTCGCTTCCGAGCCTGCCCTGCCCTCCTCTCTGTCCCCGGGGTAGTGGTAGTGGTGGTGGTAGTGGTAGTGGTAGTGGTCGTGGTAGTGGTAGTGGTAGTGGTCGTGATAGTGGTCGTGGTAGTGTTACTGGTGGTGGTAGTGGTAGTGGTAGTGGTAGTGGTAGTGGTCATGGTAGTGGTAGTGGTAGTGGTAGTGGTAGTGGTAGTGGTAGTGGTAGTGGTAGTGGTAGTGGTAGTGGTAGTGGTAGTGGTAGTGGTAGTTGTTGTTGTTGTTGTTGTGGCACCCAGCACGTGCCGGCGGGAGAAATTGCCAGACACGCTCTCCCTGGGCAGGGCGCAAGGGAGCAGTCGGCCGGCGTCACGCTGGCCGGGCGTGTGCCGACGACGACCGAGGGGGGGGGGGGGGGGGGGGGTTCCGCCTTCTGTCTGGGGGGGGGAGGGGGCGCGTGTCGCTGTGAGAGGGACCACCTGCCCATGCGACCCTGGTTCCCTCCCCTGCCGTGGGGGGAGGGCGTGCGCACCTGTGCGAAACGGAGGCGGGATGGGGGGCGGGATGGAGGGACCACCTGTCCGGGGACCTGCGGGGCCCCGGTTCCCCTTGCTTCCAGCCGCCGCCCCCCCGCGACAGGGGAGGGGGCTACGTCCTGTGCGGAGGTGGAGTAAGGGGGTGGAGGGGGCGGGGACTATGTATGGTCTATCCCCTGGTGCCCGTTCCTGTGTCTCGTGTGCGGGAGACCGCGCGGCACAGCCGGCGGGGGGTCCAGGCCTGGGCCGGGCGCGTGGGTAGCGGCGGGCGGCCGAGGCGGAGGCGGCGCCATGCGGGTGCGGGGCCCGTGGCGGTCGCGGGGCGGTGTGGGCGGACCGGCCGGCGGCCGGCGGTGGCCCTGAGAGCCCCACTCCATGGGGTCGGCGGGCGCGCCGGGGGCACGCGCGCCGCGCTGGCCTGGCCGTGGGGGGCGTGTGTGCAAGGGCATCGGCGCGCTCGATGCGGGCCCCACTGCGGGCCGCGGGACCAGCGGCAAGCTGGAAGCGTGGCCTGGGGGCCGAGGCCGGGGCCGGGCGCGTGGGTAGCGGCGGGCGGCCGAGGTGGAAGCGGCGCCATGCGGGTGCGGGGCCCGTGGCGGCCGCGGGGCGGCGCGGGCGGACCGGCCGGTGGTCGGCGGCGGCCCTGAGAGCCCCACTCCATGGGGTGGGCGGGCGCGCCGGGGGCAGGCGCGCCGCGTAGGCCTGGCCGTGGGGGGCGTGTGTGCAAGGGCGCCGGCGCGCCCGATGCGGGCCCCACTGCGGGCCGCGGGACCAGCGGCAAGCTGGAAGCGTGGCCTGGGGGCCGAGGCCGGGGCCGGGCGCGTGGGTAGCGGCGGGCGGCCGAGGTGGAAGCGGCGCCATGCGGGTGCGGGGCCCGTGGCGGCCGCGGGGCGGCGCGGGCGGACCGGCCGGTGGTCGGCGGCGGCCCTGAGAGCCCCACTCCATGGGGTCGGCGGGCGCGCCGGGGGCACGCGCGCCGCGTAGGCCAGGCTGCGGGGGGCGCGTGTGCAAGGGCGCCGGCGCGCCCGATGAGGGCCCCTTAGTGGTAGTGGTAGTGGTAGTGGTAGTGGTACTGGTAGTGGTAGTGGTAGTGGTAGTGGTAGTGGTAGTGGTAGTGGTAGTGGTCGTAGTAGTGGTAGTGGTGTCCCAGCCTATACCCACTGCGCTTTGCTTGTGAAGGTACCGATACAAATGATGCAAGCAAGAAAGAGAATATGATGTGAACGTCGAGACAAACTAGCGCAGATATCTCCGTCTGCAAAGCAGGCATACGCAACAAAGTAGAAGAAGCGGACAATCAACAAGACACACTCACATTTCTTTCTTGTGCATGTCGTACATTGGGAGATGAACATGAACGAGAATGAGAAGTGAGAAGTCTTTCTTGTGCATGCAGGAGGGGATCGTACATTGGGATGAACATGAATGAGATTGAGAAGAACAATTACAGCATGTCTTGTGCGTGCCGGTAAACAAGAAGACGGACAGGGTAACATGGGAGAAAGGACAGGGTGCAGCAGCAAATAGCGCGCACCGCGCAGCCCAAGAGCGCCCATGCAATCTAGAGGGTCAGGCAGCAGCAGCTCAAAGCGCGCGCCATAGACCGCAAAAGCCAACATGCCCCACAGAATTGTCCACCTCTGGCGCCATGAGGCTGCAGGGAACTGCAGGGTGCTGTTGAAATTCGGGGTTCTGCAAATGTGATAACAGAACACCCGAGGCACACAACAGTGCTGTGGCAGGCTGGTGGCAGGCGAGTTGGTGTGAGGGCGTCGGCCTTTTATTCTGAGCCACTGCCAATGAGGGCGTTCGTGACGTGTGCTGGAGCCTCTGGGCCTTGGGCGTTTCTTTTGAGTTACCCCGTGGCAGAGTGTGTGAGTACAGACTACAGCACAGTCAAGGAAGGCCACCGCTGCAAGCGCGATCCCGCTTGCTGTAGGCCGGTGACTGACGCAGCTACAAGCGCGAAGTCTGGCCACAAGAGATGCTGCCAATGATGGGAAGTCCACTGCACAATGCGCGAACCCTGGGCGCACAATCCAGCTCTTGTCCCTCTACGCCTCACAGATCTGACGTCACAACATGTCGAAAGCGGCACAACAGCGACGGTCGCCGGCCAGGCAGACCAAGAGTCGGAACATCCCGCTTCAAGACTCCGCCATAATTCAGTCGATCGCGAGCGGGACAGTAGAGTGGATCGACCATCAAGGAGGAAAGCATGAGAGTCCATGGGCGATGGTTTTGGAGCAAGACTCGATTGGGGCAAAGCTGCTGACGCTGAGGCTACTGGCACCAGATGGCATATCCAATGAAGACACAGCTGTGCTGGCTGAAGTTGATGGCAGCCTGCAAGTTGCTGACTACCCAACTCTGCTGCGTGAACTAAATGATGTACAGCGTGCCACGATTGCGAGTGCCCTCAACATCCCAGAGGTCGAGTCTCTCACCTCAGGTGCTGATCTCTCTGTGTGGGAGCAGATGTCTGTGGCTGTTGCGGTAGCAAAGCAGGCGTGCAGAGATGATGTTCACCTCGTCAGCCCCATGCAGCCCAACTCGGTGGCGACTCTCAGATGTGGCGCTGGTTGGGCACACCATATCAAAAGATTGGGAGGTATCATCTTCGCGGACGCAAAATTCCTCCCGCCTCACAGATGACTGTCCCCGTGACAGACCTCTGGCGCGCGGGCCATCGGAAGCCAAAGTAGAGGGGATGCTCTGGCAAGCGGACTGTATGGGACATGCGGACGTCAGAAACATCTCAAAGGCAGTGGCCAAACAGCTGATCACGGCAGGAATGACGTCAGAGTGCTGGCCGCTGTACAGCATGGCTGACAAGATTGATGCCCAGCAAAAGCTGATGGATAGCTGTGAAGGCAAGAAGAAGGCCAGTGTACAAGATGCCATCATGAAGGCGATAGTACAGTGCCAAATGTCCAAGGAGGTGCAGGACAGTAGAATTCAAGAGGCAAGCCATGCAGAGCAATCAAGAGATGACCGCCCGAAGAAACGAGACAATGGGGATGACAAGGAGATCAAACCGGCGAAAAAGGCCAAAAGTGGCAATCAACAGTAGTGATGGGAATGAGACTTTTTTTGCCCAAATAAAATGAGCGATTTTTTTTCTCGTTTTAATGAACATTTTTTTTCGTTTCATATGAAATGAGCGATTATTTTTTCTCGTATCACTTTTTTGGATATCTCTTGACATAGTTGATTTGACCAAAAAACAACAAGGCATCGTTGATGTTATCTCAAGGCGGCGATGAGTGCAATTCCTACGATGAATGGTACCCATTGAATACACATTTTGGCCAATACCTCCTTCAAAGAACCTTATCACGTACAACAAACCATTGTTAACACCATTTGTATCATGGTTTGCTTTAGTATTCATTATATGATATGAAGTCGGAGGCTTCCGCATTTCTAAATACCAATGCTACTCATTGGTGAAATGTTTTTGCCACTATGTCCTTCAACAAACCTTATCGTCAATAACAACCCTTTTGCTCAATGCTTTGCTTTACTCTTTACGATGTTGTATCAAGCCGGGGCCTTGTGCACTTTTTGAAACCTATAGTGATGATGCCGGACGTCGCTGCATACGGCATACCAGGACGTGCATGTGTGGAGCGCTTTGTTGACATGTGTGCGGCCCTCCTCTCTGCAGCATCCACCCGCTGTGCGTGAAGAACCCAAAGAAGGGTGGGGTCTACTGGAACGTGTACGTCATGGACGCCACCGAAGAGCGCGCCTACGAGCACTACGCCATGGCCCAGGGCAAAGTGACGCGCAACTGGGGGCAGGACCATCTGTTCAAGTACACGGAGCCGGGCTGGGACCCGCTGTGGATCCCGCACAAGTGGCTGTTTGCGAGCGAGGCCACGGCGCAGGAGGCGGTCCAAACGCTGAACGCGCAGCTGGCGGCGCAGCAACGGGGCCCCATAGGTCCGTGTTGCGTGTTTTGGGCTCCGTTTGTGCTGAGGGCACTTGTGTGAGGGCCTTAAGGGACGGCCGCCAATTTTGGAGTCGGGCGTTTTGGACCCTCATTGGTCCACATCTGCCCCGGGCGGGGGGTGTTCCTTGGAGGGGGTTGGATGCCATGCAGTACAATGGGTGCTGCATGCGAACATCAAGCGAGCTGAGTTGATGAATACTCCGCCTGCGGAGTGGCAGAATCCCATGCTGATCCCATGCTGATTATGTTACCCACTGATAATGTGTTTTTGCAAAACAAGCTCTTCAAGAAATGTTTTGAAATACAAGAAACCTTTCAAAAAATGTTTCGTTTGGGCATTGACGATATTGCCTGTCACACCATGCCACACTATGTGAAACAAACCATGGTTTGCATCCTAAGTCATTGCTGACCCTAACCCTAATATCATGCACAAAAAACAATGTTTTCACACATTGACCATGTACCCATTTGTCTTCCTTACTCTCGGGGCCTTGTGACCGTTTGAACACCTATGCTTGCCATTGAAATTGTGTTTTCTTAATTATGTCTTTTAACAAACATTTTCAAATTCAACAAACCGTTCCTCCAATGCTTTGACTTGGAATCGACGGTGTTGCCTTTCACACCATGCCACCCTACATGAAGTCAACCATGCTTTGTACCCTAAGCCATTGCTAACCTTAACCCTAATATCATGCACAAAAAACAATGCTTTGGTACATTGACAATGTACCCACTAGTCCTCCTCACTCTCCTCATCGGAGGCCTCTTCCTCTTCCTCCGTGCTCTTTTTCTTATTATACAACTTATAATATTGGTCCTCTAGGGGACCAAAATCGGGAAAATATTGCATGTTGCTTCTCACAAAAATGAGAAGCTCAACATGCTCCGGGCTTTGATTTGCGCGTCTTCTTGCGACGAGGTGAGAACATCCGCTAAATGTCCTTTCGGACGATGCGGACGTTGCCGACGGCGCAAACCATTGCCCGGCCATTACATAGAGCGTGGGAAACCGCTTTTGATGGTCGCGCCAAAAAGAAATCGTATCAAAGATACCATGCGCGAGAGTTTGATAACTACTCAAGTCGGTAGTTTGGATATATGTCAAGTATGCATCTTTCTCATTTTGCACTTGATGGTCCGGTACACCATGGACCATGTTACCAAAATTATTGAAAGCTCGATCAATGACGCCTTTCATTTTCTTCAACGGAGGCTCCTCATCAACTTCCAACTCCAAGGCCACCACTTTCTCCTCCTTCTCCCTTGCTTTGACTAATATTTCAGCAACTTCCATATTTTTGCGGAATACTTCGGCGGCATAACCCAGATTGTCATCTCCGATTAGATCTGCCAAATGCAAGGCCATCGAGGGGTCCAATTGTAGGGCGAGGAGGGTACTGTCAGGCGGAAGCTGGCCGAATCTGTCGTCCAGCTGAGTTTTGAGCAGCTGGATGCATTGGGCGATCCCTTCTGGCACCTGCGCATCAGGGCAGACACAGTGGCGACAGCGCATTTGAAGTTTGATTTGGGCCTTCTGAGCACGATTATGACTGCGGGTATGTTTTCGACTTACAAATTTGAGTTTTGCAGCGCAGTAGCTTTCAAATGAGCCGCATAATGTCGAATTCTTGTCTGGCGTGGGTCAACGTCTGTTAAGGGATCAGCACGCTTTCTGTGCACCACGACTTCAAACAGTTCGGTAAAGTGCAGCAACAATCATACCAATGACAGTGGGATGCGTTCTTGAGCACCATCGCGGTGAACATGGACAAATCCAGAAGAGACGTCGCGTCTCAGCTGAGCAATCAAGACATGCGCAACGTTGCTTGTCAGATACGATTCGCCCTCCAAAATATCTGTGGCTTCAGCGAACGGCTGCAAAACACCAATAAGAAACCTCAGAACACGAATTTCGGATGCAGTAGGGAGTAGCTGTTGATGTTCTTCCTCCATGGAGTCGTCATTGAAAACCTCACGTAGTGTTTGAATATGCGCTAACACGCTCTTCGCCATCATGAACGTCGCATTCCATCGCGTTGGCACGTCCTGAACCAATGAATGTGTGTAGGAACTCGAACTTCAGACAAGAGCGCAAGCGCTTTGTGCCTATTTAACGCGCTGCCGGCATGTCGCAGTGAGCCAACGGAGGAGCAAATGACCGATATCAACGGGAGAAGGAGAAAACAAGAGTGAGTACACAAACAATCAATGGAAGAGGGAGCGAACAACAGTGCGTCCGAACCATGCAACAAAGATGTGTATGCACAACCTTGTCAAACTCGAATTGCAACAAGAGCGCAAGCGCTTTCTTCTTATTCAACGCGCTGCCGGCATGTCGCAGTGAGCGAATGGAGGAGCAAATGAACGATCGATCAACGGGAGAAGGAGAAAACAAGAGAGAGTACACGAACAATCAATGCAAGAGAGAGCGAACAACAATGCGTCCAAACCAGGCGACCTCAAGCAATGCAACGAAGGTGTGTATGGAGAACCCTGTCAAACTCGAATGCAAACAAGAGCGCAAGCGCTTTCTTCCTTTTGAACGCGCTGCCGGCATGTCGCAGCGAGCCAATGGAAGAGCCCACGAACGAACGATCAATGGAAGAAGACGTCCAAACCAGCGTCCGAACCAGGCGACCTCAAGCAATGCAAAGAAGGCAATTGAACGATTGAACACTTGAGTAACAGACCTGCTTCAGTGAGAAATTGGAGGTGCCATGCTTGCGTGCTGCCTGCTTCAGTTCGCGGTGCACTTTGGTGGAGTTGTTAACATATGCAACGAGTTTCTTACATTTTGCAATCAGTGCGACCACAGTGTTGATAGGATCGTCGTCTGCTGGACTTCCTGCATTTCCAATGGCATACTGTACGCAGCGTTGTAGGGTATGGGCGTAACAACCTCTGAAGTTGAGGTCCATCAACCCAACGGCCTTTTTCATATTTGCGGCATTGTCGGGCGTAATCACACTAATGTCGTCAGTGCACAAGTCCTTTCTGCGTAGCACAGCTCCAAGCCAGCCGGCTTTTGCTACACCTGTGTGGCTGTCTTCAGGAAACACGTTCACATCAAGAAGTACATGGACAAAGTGCAGATCTCCAGTGAAGAACGAGGCATTCACGGCTCCATAAGCATCATGCTGGATGGTGGAGGTCCACAGATCAGTTTGTAACGCGATAGCAGGTTGTCCCCATTTCTCCTTTGCTTCAAACAGCATGTCCTGCAACTTCTTCTCCATCATTGCTTTGGCGATGGACAGAATCTTTTTGACAGTTCGTGCACAGGCTGGTGTATAACCAGCACAGAGACCACCGACAAAGGCACGCAGTGCAGCGCTGTCAACTGTAGTTGAAATTGGTGCAAGAGCAGACACTAGCCACTTGGTAAGACGATAGTGATGAACCAGGCTTCTGGCAAAGGGCATGTTATACAGCAAGGAGCCCTGTGCATCTTGTACCACTTTGTGGTGAGGTGAGTACACTGCGAGTTGCACCCAAAGGCTGTAATGTTTGCGCTTCATGTGTGAAAACAGTGCACTAGTTGATGTAGCATGGTTGGTGACTTTCTGCCCACACACGCGACAGCTGAAGAGGCCTGGATTCAATTGCAGAAAGTGATCGTACACTCTTGATCTCTGCTTTGCAGGTCTGAGGCAAGGCAAACACTGCGCTGGTGACCCAGGAGTTGCTGGTGTACTTGAAGAAGATGCTGACTTCTGCGATCCCTGTGAACTGTGAGAAAGGTGACCATCACGACGGGCTTGTTCAGCAGCAGTAATAAGCTTACAATGGTCTCCAGCATACCCTTTGAACTGTGTCTCACTGATTGCATATGTCTGCAGTTCCCCAGTGTTCTCCTTGACCTGCATCTGAAAAGCGCCTGGTGGATGCTTGCCTTTAGGCCATTGGTAGTTTGGGTCCCAGGAAACAATCTCTGCTTCACTTTTTTTTTTGCGATCAACACCACCGAGTCCAGACCAGAAACTGCCAGGAACTTCGAATGTAACCCCAATATTGTCCACTTTGTCCACCAGCAGGATGTGTTGTTGCATTTTTGTCAGTGAGAAATGCAGAATCATGAAGGATCTTACATTGAAATGTTGCATGAAACAATTCAATTGTGTACTGATTTGATTTTTTGCAATGTGAAGTGCTGTTTTGGCGGGCAGAAAAATGTCGCTTTTTGTAAAACAGACGTCGCTTTTGGTGCTGGCAGTGCTGTGCTGGCAGTGCACATGCTGCAGCTCTGGTGAGCATGCTGCCACTGAGATTTGTAAGGAAATTTTTCAAAAACATTTACAGAGAATGTTCCGTGGAATATTTTATTTGTGTATTGTTTTGGCTGTTCTGCAATGTATAGCGTAGTTTTGCCGCAAAAAAAAAATGTCGCTTTTGGTACAATATCTCAAAAACCATTCAGCAGCCACCAAGAAGTAACAACAACTGTTCGGAAGCTTCTAGGCGATAACAACAACCATTCAGAAGCCTCCAAGAAATAACAACAACCATCCAGAAGCCTCTAGGAAATAACAACCACCATACAGAAGCCTCCAACAAAAAACAACAACCATTTAGTAGCGAGAAGCCTCCACGAAATGACAGCAATCATCCAGAAGCTTTCAGGAAATAACAACACCCATTCAGAAGCTTCTAGGAAATAACAACAACCATTCAGAAGCGTCTATCAAATAACGACAACCATTCAGAAGCCTCCGTGAAATAAGAACAACCATCCAGAAGCGTCCAGGAAATGACAACAATCATCCAAAAGCCTTCAGGAAATAAGGAAAACCATTCAGAAGCCTGTAGAAAAAAGCAACAACCATTCACAAGCTTCCAGGAAATGACAACAACCATCCAAAACCCTGTAGAAAATAACACTCCAACATCCAGAAGCCTCGGGGAAATGACAGCAACCATGCAGAAGGCTCTAGGCAATAACAACAACCATCCAAAAGCCTCTAGGAAATACAACAATGCAAATACCCAAACGACATAATGTCAAAAACACAAGGAGTGCTTGAGGGAGCGGATCGTTGAGCCTGAAGCATCGCAGTGTGATTGATTTGGATGCCATTTTCTCATTTTCTCGAAAAACAGGGTGTTTTTCATGAAATGAGCGATTTTTTTTCTCGTTTCATATGAAATGATTGATTATTTTTTCTCGTATCACTTTTTTCGAGATTTTCTAATCTCATTCCCATCACTAATCAACAGGCGAAGATCGACGTCGACAAAGATGATGACGATGAAGGAGCACAAGAGACAGGTGGCACTACGGCGTCTTCCGTCAAGAGTCTGGTGGCGGCCCTGCACAAAGCCGCCCAGGTCGACCCCAAACCTGCTGATGACGACCTGGTGGCAGCACCATACACGCTGGTGGGAGGAAAAACGCGTGGGCTCGCAGTTGCCAGCATCAGCGGGCTGGAGGGAGCAGAGCCCTCGAAAGTCATGGTCGACTACAACACGCTGTTCAAGGCGCACAATGGAGGTGATGCATGGGAGCTTCTAAAGGAAGCGTGCAGCACCGACAGGCGGGACAAGCATCATGAAATTTTGCAAGGGTCGTGGTGACCTTGAAGTTCATTTTTGAGAGGGGGGTGAAGCCGGTCCGGATATTCCGTTGTGTCCTTGCTGTTTCGTCCATATTCTATTTGCACTTTGCCCTTGGGTGCATCCCAGTTCGTTTGCACAATTGTGGATGTCTGGTACTGTTCATTGTTATGTGTGCAGTTGACCGGTTTGCAGTACATAAATTATATTATTGATGGAGCGCTGCCTGGCAAAACAACGCGTGTGTTTGCGCGACTATGGGCCACACCCGTGTGATTACGCGTGAGAACTCAAGAGAGCTACAGAAGGAAGTGCATGATGAGTGCAATTTACATAATGTTGATGAGTAGATCAGTGATTATTCTTGTTGTTCGTTAATCTATAAAGGTCCCTCATGTGTTATACCTTACAGGAGCTCACTAGTGTCATCATGAGACCTAGCAAGGATCCCGATTTGTTTCGTACATTATCGCACTGGGCGATATGGGCCAGCGGGTATGGCCGTGGACGCATAGCGTGGACTACAAAAAGTTGACGGATTGCGGGTTCTTTTGCGCCAATGTCTGTGACTGCTAGGGCTGAAGGACAAGAGGGAGAACGAAAGCATAGGTTTCTTTTTTTTTTTACAAAACCAAAAGGAGATGCAAGGTTTTCCGTCCGAGAACGACCAAGGCAAAATCCGCATGAGGAGAGGCAGAACAAGGTAGTAGGATATTCTAGGGAAAATACAGCTTCATGAAGAAGTAGGATATCCACAGGAAAACTCCGGGCGATCCTTCAGGGAAAAAAAAGGCCCCTGCCTCCCCCGGCCCGCCCAGCCGCTGCAAGACGTGCACACACAAAGTGGTACGGGAACCTGGCTCAATACAGCGATGGGACATCAAAATCATGTTGTTTGGTACCTTTGTAAAACCAGAGCAAAGAAACATTCCACCATGCCTGCTTTCCTACCATTCACCCATATCTGCATCGGCATAATGACATAACCACACATTGTTCAACATCAATGTATGCATTTAAACGGAAAGCCTTTCCCATGTTTTGTACCTCCAGAACTTCTCCCTGCAAACAATATTGGTTGAAGCCAAACATGCCTGTAACAAAGTTATCGTTTTCCATCCCCTGGTTATGTTTATTTTTAATTGTTCGTACACTTGTTCCGACGTATATGCGCATGAGCACAATTCACAAATTAACAAGATCTGAGTTCCTCTACACGTCCACATACACTTGCACAAATGGTTCCGGCAAAATCAAATACAATGGAAGAAATCTTTTTTGGCCATCTTTGACAGTAGTGGCTTGGCTGAGCTTGGGAAGGTCTCGCTACCCCCCTCCCCAAGCCTACGGATGATTTTTTATTACCTTCATCGGTGGAGACTGGTACACAATTTGTACACCCTTTTTGTTTCAATCCCTGAACTTCTCATGCCGAAAGCTCCTACGCAAGACCTCAGCAACCACCGGTCGAGTCATACGACATATGTACAGCGTTCGTTTACATGCAATCAATCAACTCTCTGGTTTGCAAGGGGACCTATGCTTCGGTGACCATGATGTTTGCAAAATGAGGCCTCAAAAAACGGATTCGCGAATGATTTTTTTCCCAGAACAGCAAATGTTCATTTTGTCCCACTCTTAACGCTTGCCAACAGCAAGAGCCAATTGCTTCCTACTGCATCCTTTTCGGTTTCAACCGGCCCGCATGGTGACCGCGCGGTGGGTCATCCCTAGATCCATGCTCCACAGCTTGTACCGTGTACTGCAACTTCTTGGAGACACCCAACTCACAATCTGCTCTGATTATAGCACTTGACCGGGGGACAGACCATGCATTCTCAGTTCTTCTGGTCCGCCGTACGGCCCATGTTCGCTTTGGTCCACGAGCAAACTCCACGTCATCACAAGAGAGAATTTGGTTGATGGAACAAGCCAGATTGTGCGTTACGTTGTGGCTGTGCTGTTACAAACAGTACCGGACAATGATTGCATTGGGCAAGACGATTTATGGCACATTTTGGTTGAACTCGGTTGTTCGGTTGGTTGCAAGAACGATTATCCCCCCCCCCCCGCCCTTCACAGAGGTTCGTGACCAAAGAATAGACCACAGGCCTCATGTATAGAGAGGAGCCCATATGTTGTGTTGCACACCATCAGCCGTCTCCACCCGGGACTCTTCCCTCTACGCAACTCAAAGAAAGTGGGTTGCATCGAAGAATTGACGGGCTCCTTCTCTTGAACCCTCTGACGCCCCCCCCCCCCCCCCCCTCCTGCCCCCTTGCGCCCAAATGTCACTTGCAGAAACCTCCGCAATGGAAAGCCTTGATCGCTCAGCCATGCAGCCATTGCAAGAAGCCTGGCAGCGGAGCAGCTTGCTACAAGTGCCAAGTGTCTTATCACCTGAATAAACGGTGCGTGCACCGTTGTCTAGACGTGTGTACCTCTGTAATTTTGTGTGTTGATAACGCATTTGTCCTCTTGTGCCCCCTTCGTGGTCTTTATGTTGGTGGCTTGATGCCGGTTGCAGGGGCAGGGGTGTCTGTGGCCTGTGGGTGGGTGGGTTAGTTTGGTTTTGGACAATCTGGCCCAAAGTGCATGCTTCCTCCCGGGGGGGGGGGATAAGGTTTGGGTGAACGACGAATGCAAACGACGAATGGAGAAGCTGCTGCATAGCAACTACAACAATGCGACGAAGAGCGATATGCACAAGCAGGTGGAGTCTTGCATTGCAGACCTCATTACAGTGTTGCTCCACAATGGCAATGGTGAACGTCATCCCACGGTGGGCGAGGTCATGCAGCGGGGTTTGTGGCAGTTTGTCACACCCGAGAAAATGCCACACCCTGACGACATTGCTGTAACGAAATCTTCTTTTGTTGTGGTCGAAGCCCATGATGATGCGGTACCCGACGCACCGGTGTTTCCGCTACTGAACGCCAAACAACGTACCGGCGTGTATTTGTACACACCCGGTTGCCTGTCACGTATCTATCCGGATCATGGTGAGCACGAGGGACCTCTTCTGCTGACATGTACAGCTTGCAGTGAGCATCATCGGACATATGGTTAGTCCTTCTCTCAAGAAGTTCCTTATGGGGACGGTCATCTTTGACCGGATATATTGGTTGGTTGCAACAGCGCGTCAGAGGACAAGTGATTTTGCATGTGTGCCTGCCTTCCCTCCAATGTGCACACCAATTCAGGTTGATAAATGGTGGCTTCCATGTGGGAAATAGTCATACTCGGGATCACAAGCGCACACAAGACACGAACTCAACCACATCTTGTGTCACCTGACTGTGGTGTCGCCACCATATTGTATTGTTTCTGTGTGTTGTCATACCGCTTTCTGGTGGAACCCTTGCTCCTGCGGCCTCTACCCTTGCTATCCACATTTACATTTTTCCATGGAAACATTGCGGCGGGCGTTTGAACAACACTACATGGGTATGGGTAATATGGGGATAAGCACGATCTTATCAATTTTAAGGGATCCTGCGAATGGCATGAATTGGGACGATATTCCGGGTAATCGCAAGGATAAAAACTGGAAAAGGAAGGTTATAACAAGTACGTGGCCAACAGAGTTCAAAATATTGGAGTTTTAAAAAGTATGTAACACTATGGTTTCGCTGAGGAAATCGCACTACCAATAGTAGTAGTCGGGGACGTTCTTTGAACGATTCCCAGATCGCCCATCAGGGCAATGCTCTGTGAGAGACATGCACCCGGCTTCGGTGACATTCTTCTTTACGTGATGGTACAAATTGTAGCTATTGTGTGATTTATTTTGCATGTGTGTCTGCCTATTGTAGACAACTGCCATCGGCATTTCCGCATATTTTTGTATCCCCCCCCCTTTTTTTCGATTATGTCCGTGCGACTGTTGTTGGTGAATGTGTTCTACAGAAGGGGACAGACAGAGCGCCGTGGTCTTGCTAGCGCCTAAGGGAGTTGATTTGTGTGAGTACCTTATGTACCCTAAATTGACCCTATATGGCCACTTTTTCGGTTTCAGACTTCGGTCCTTCCTTCATCGTATTTGTTATGCCTGCCTCAAAATGTCAGATTTGTGGTTCCCTTGGTCAACGCTTCCAGCAAGCCAGAGGTGAGCGAGCCATAAGATTGGGCTTCGATGGCGTTACAACTAAAGCATTCTGTCCTCTACGCTTTGCTTTTGCTGGAGAAGTGAAGATCGGCCGGCCAAGTGTGAACTTGCACCGTCAGTTTTGGTCTGCATGAAATAAAAATATTAGCGCGGCCTGTCTGGTGAATGTCTATAAACGACGTGGTATGTGGTCATCATAGAGTTTGCTAGATGCTGCTACAGCGTTGCGCGTATAACCCCCTTACACCTCCATCCTGCCCACACTACTGCCTGTAGGTAAGAAGCGGTACGAGACGAAAGAGGTGCGGCAGTTCGTGACAGACCAAGGGGCGATGCATCATGCTGACGCAGGCGCCAAGATTATGGCCACGAAGAGCATTCTGGCAGCTGTCATAGATCTCTACGAAGTACCGGACAGGGTTGAGGAGCATGATCAAACACTGGCACACTGCCGAAAGCGGCGCCGGGGAAACAACCATCACGAGGAGGGCACTGCCGCGATGGGAGTCGAGAATCTTGGCTCCCTCATCGACATCCTTCGTGCAGAACGCCAAGCGCTACGTTCCGAAGCACAGTTCATCAGGTACTGGCTGAGGGCTGAGCGCAAGTCCATGCTGAGGACCATCCGCCGGGCAGCTGCTGTTTTGAGGCAAGAGCCAAGGCGTTGGAAAACGCAGCTACAAGCACCACAACAGGAACCAATAGCCACAGCTGCTGCTGCTCAGCTGCCCGAGACTGTCGTGAAGATCGAGGCCGCGGTGATGGCGGACATTCACAGTGACGCCTACTAGATGGAGGTCACCCCGTCGGTGGAACGCATCCTAGAGCGCCCGACCAACCCCACTACGATCCCACGGAGAAACGTGCTCAACGAGAGGAAGTGTTCCGCACGTACAGGCGGGGCACCTGCGTGCTGCTCGCAGACCACACCCTGCATGAGACCGGTGACGATCAGGCGGATGCCAACACGCTCTGCACTGCAAGGTGGGTGCGGCAACAGCACGACCCCGTACCGGAGGAGCGGGTGTTCACCTGCAACGTGAATCCGCGCATTGTGCAGCTACCGCGGACTCATCTTGCGCTGCCGCACTCACGGCACGCACCATGGCAGCTGTACCTACCCGCCTTCGTGTCCCAAATTGTGCGTGTTGGCGGGCCGTCCGTAGTGTTTGCGGACATTCAGGACTGGGGCAACATCTGGAAGGCACTGTTTGCCGCTGGTCCTCGCGTGCTTGAGTGCACGGAATCCCAGCCCACCAGCTTTGCCTTTGCCTGCTCTGTGCGCGGGCTACAGAAGGCTACAATGCCGGCCAGCGACACCACGGTACAAAACACAAATTCTCATTGATGTGATGCAAACCCTCCAGAATAACCCAAAGTGGTGGGTGGAGCTGCAAGGCTTCCGCCGCTACTGAGTTGGCAAGCAGATGTTCTGGGTCAACGTCAGTCTATACCGGGCAAGAAACGATGGGCGTTGTCATCATGAAGTGCTTTAACAGGTTTCAGTGTGTACATAGTCCGAGAGATTCCATCGCCCACCGGGGTAATGCTCTATGAGAGACAGTGCACTCGACGACAGTCTTCTTCACGTGATTGTGCAAATTGTATCTATTGTGTGATTATTTTGCATGTGTGTCTGCATGTTGTAGACAACTACGATCGGTATTTCGACGAAATTTTGTATTTTCTCCCCTTTTCTTCGATTATATCCGTGCGGTTGTTGTTGGCGAATGTGCTCTACAGAAGGCGCCAATGAACAACAGCAGCCTACGAACTGTCCCCCACCTTGGAATCCGGGCCAATGTATTGCTATACCTTAGGGTTGTAGGACACCAACAACGGCATATACTAATGTGCGAATGTGCGTGTGCGGGGGGCTGAATGGGGCCAGTGCTTGTCGTGTGATTGCGCGGTTGATGCTGATGTGAAATCATATGTCGTTGTCTCAAGCAAGTTATTGAGGTGGGACAAATAATGAATGAATGTTCCCCATCTCCCGGAAAACTTGTGGCTGCTCGGCACTTGCTGTGCAAGCACACCTTGTCTCTAGATCACATTGCATTGGCAAAAAAAATTGGTTGGCGAGCAGGTGAAAACTGGGCTTGCAACAATTGATGAACAATGTGCAAAACGGGTGACAAAGGTTGGTGAGGACATGCATGGTCCCAAGGTATCGGTGGACTCTCTCTCTCTCTTCACTAGGATACGCCGGGAAGCCGCTCCATCATACGGCAAAACGTTGTTTCTTTGAGAAATGTCGTTGACACCGAGGGGTATGTAGAAGACCGTAGGTTGGCAGACGTTCGTGCTGGGTTTCACCATATTGAGGACCATTTTCTAATTGCAATGCCAATTTCGATCCTCCCGTTGCCAGTGGTAGCCGCTGGTGCAGTGCCATAGGCTGTTGCACCTCCATCCCGTGCACCACTACGCCCCCAATGGCGCCCCGAAGATCGCCATGAGGCCTGCGAAGACATTCCACCCCCTCCAGGTTGTTGGGTGCACGATACATCATGGGAGGACTAAGCTGCTCAATGCTAACACTCGAGATGGGGTGCAACGGCCTACAGCAAATCGGTGTGAGTCCATGGGTACGAAAATTGATGGATTGGCCGATGCTATCAATCGGCCTCGTGCTAGCCCGGCTGCCACCTCTACTGCACACGTCGTGTGTGACGAGCAAAACACCAATTATGAGCATAATCCTTTTCATAACTCATACAAGCTCCTGCAAAGACGGTGGTCCCATGCAAGAGGTTCTCAAGACAAGCGCTTTGCCTCTGGGGAGGGACAACATCAAGTGGGCACCCATCAACATTTTCCCTATGCATTTAAGTCTCACTTTGCCCCACCCTGCCACCGGCACAAGAACGAACGGTTTACATAAGCCCGAGGATTCCCATGGCGATGGCACTACTTTCCAGTGCCATTCATTGCCTTTTTGATGAATAGGGCTTTGATAAACCTCAGTAGCCTTTGAACGCCCCCATTATTGATGTGACCCCAAATGAAGCCATCTAGCATTGTAACTGGCTGTGCATGTCGTGAAGTGAGATCCTTTAGTGAGGACATCGAATTCATAGAACCATCCCCGCACGAAGCTTTACATGGGAAAGGTATTTTTGGCAAGACGATTGATATAGCTAAATTCATCCCGCTTTGGTGGACAGTTTGCGTAAGCAGTTGGCGATGCCGCTCTGGAACGAGAAGACTCGTACCGTTGACCGGGAGATCGTGCACCGGGGTTGGTACAACCATACTGGCTTTTGGTAGACCATGCATTGGCAAATTCGTATGCTAATAGCCACCGCTTCTCCATTTGGGGCCGTTTAGCCGAGCTTCCCATTTTTCTAATTTCCCCATTTCCTTGGTGAGAGATCACAATTCGAGGGTAAGAGGATTTTGTGGGTTTACGACAGGGGAGGATGCTAGCGTGGTTCGCGTTCTAGGGTGCGCGTGGGCACCTTATAACATCGAGGCCAAGTACGTACCCTCTAACCTTCCTCGCTATTCCAATATTGGGCAACAACCATGTGCCACAATGGTGCAACCTGTCGTTCCTCACGTGGTCAGCCCGCCACGCTTTGTGCATTGTGGTGCGCTTTGATGCGATGTGATGGTGTCTCTTTGCATGAGTCGTTGGATTTGTTCATAGTGGCGATGAATCGAGTTGGCAGTTAAAAGGTTGTGTGAGGTTGTGCAAAAAGGAAACTTCCAAAATAAGTTGCACCGGGTGGCCTTGGTGTGGTGGTACTGATTGTTCTACCTCAGGTGGTTTAGCCCACGCTTGCGTCCGGCAAGCGTGCACCGCAATGCTAAGGTTGCTCGCATAGCCGGCCGTCCCACCGTGATCCGCGGCTTGGCGGACGTAGTGAGTGGCATGGGCATTGATGGCAATGCTGTGCTGCTCCTTGGCGGCCTCGTAGGTTGCCGTTCGCACTCGGTATGCCCGCTGGCCGAGATTATTGCTCAGCTCTACTTCCTATCACAAGTGCCAGAGGCCGAGTTTGAGCACTCAAAAGTATTCCTTTCAGACTAAAGACGACAAACAACGGGCACTTCCTACAACAACAACAAAAAACACAAAGCAACACAAGGAAGGTTGGACCTTGTGAATGCACACATGTATATTATGTCCTATGGATACCCCGGCCCGATGTGATTGCATATGCAAAAGGCGACATCTCGTCTACATCCGACAATCATCCATACCTCATTGGAGATGCAGCACGAGAGATGCAGCACATGGCTGTCACAATGGGGCTAAACTTGCTCTGCTTGGCCCGTCTACAAGGGGCAAGACCACTTTATTTGTACCTAACACACTGCAATCCGCATTACGCAAGGAGAAAGGGACTCATTCCATTGGCACAAAAGTGCAGAAAACATGCACAACAGTGAAGGTGAGATTTCAATGTCCATGGCAATAGCTAGAGGAGGTAGAACCGCCACCCCCCCCTCCGCCTCACGTGCATACACATAATCATATGTTATTGTCTCAAGCAAGTTATTGAGGTGGGACAAATAATGAATGAATATTCCCCGTCTCCCGAACAACTTGTGGCTGCTCGGCACTTGTTGTGCGAGCACACCTTGTCTCTAGATCACATTGCATTGGCAAAAAAAATTGGTTGGCGAGCAGGTGAAAACTGGGCTCGCAACAATTGATGAACAATGTGCAAAACGGGTGACAAAGGTTGGTGAGGACATGCATGATCCCAAGGTATCGGTGGATTGTCTCTCTCTCTTGACTAGGATACGCCGGGAAGCCGCTCCATCATACGGCAAAACATTGTTTCTTTGAGAAATGTCGTTGACACCGAGGGGTATGTAGAAGACCGTAGGTTTGCGGACGTTCGTGCTGGGTTTCACCATATGGAGGACCATTTTCTAATTGCAATGCCAATTTTGATCCTCCCGTTGCCAGTGGTAGCCGCTGCTGCGGTCCCATAGGCTGTTGCACCTCCATCCCGTGCACCACTACGCCCCCAATGGCGCCCCGAAGATCGCCATGAGGCCTGCGAAGACATTCCACCCCCTCCAGGTTGTTGGGTGCACGATACATCATGGAAGGACTAAGCTGCTCAATGCTAAGACTCGAGATGCGGTGCAACGGCCTACAGCAAATCGGTGTGAGTCCATGGGTACGAAAATTGCTGGATTGGCCGATTCTATCAATCGGCCTCGTGCTAGCCCGGCTGCCACCTCTACTGCACACGTCGTGTGTGACGAGCAAAACACCAATTATGAGCATAATCCTTTTCATAACTCATACAAGCTCCTGCAAAGACGGTGGTCCCATGCAAGAGGTTCTCAAGACAAGCGCTTTGCCTCTGGGGAGGGACAGCATCAAGTGGGCACCCATCAACATTTTCCCTATGCATTTAAGTCTCACTTTGCCCCACCCTGCCACTGGCACAAGAACGAACGGTTTACATAAGCGCGAGGATTCCCACCGCGATGGCACTACTTTCCAGTGCCATTCATTGCCTTTTTGATGAACAGGGCTTTGATAAACCTCAGCAGCCTTTGAACGCCCCAAGTTTTGATGTGATCCCAAATGAAGCCATCTAGTATTGTAAGTGACTGTGCATCTCGTGAAGTGAGATCCTTTACTGAGGACATCGGATTCATAGAACCATCCTCGCACGAAGCTTTACATGGGAAAGGTATTTTTGGCAAGACGATTGATAGCTAAATTCATCCCGCTTTGGTGGACAGTTTGCGTAAGCAGTTGGCGATGCCGCTCTGGAACGAGAAGACTCGTACCGTTGACCGGGAGATCGTGCACCGGGGTTGGTACAACCATACTGGCTTTTGGTAGACCATGCATTGGCAAATTCGTATGCTAATAGCCACCGCTTCTACATTTGGGGCCGTTTAGCCGAGCTTCCCATTTTTCTAATTTCCCCATTTCCTTGGTGGGGGATCACAATTCGAGGGTAAGGGGATCTTGTGGGTTTACGACAGGGGAGGACGCTAGCGTGGTTCGCGTTCTAGGGTGCGCGTGGGCACCTTATAACATCGAGGCCAAGTACGTACCCTCTAACCTTCCTCGCTATTCCAATATTGGGCAACAACCATGTGCCACAATGGTGCAACCTGTCGTTCCTCACGTGCTCAGCCCGCCACGCTTTGTGCATTGTGGTGCGCTTTGATGCGATGTGATGGTGTCTCTTTGCATGAGTCGTTGGATTTGTTCATAGTGGCGATGAATCGAGTTGGCAGTTAAAAGGTTGTGTGAGGTTGTGCAAAAAGGAAAATTCCAAAATAAGTTGCACCGGGTGGCCTTGGTGTGGTGGTACTAATTGTTCTACCTCAGGTGGTTTAGCCCACGCTTGCGTCCGGCAAGCATGCACCGCAATGCTAAGGTTGCTCGCATAGCCGGCCGTCCCACCGTGATCCGCGGCTTTGCGGACGTAGTGAGTGGCATGGGCATTGATGGCAATGCTGTGCTGCTCCTTGGCGGCCTCGTAGGTTGCCGTTCGCACTCGGTATGCCCGCTGGCCGAGATTATTGCTCAGCTCTACTTCCTATCACAAGTGCCAGAGGCCGAGTTTGAGCACTCAAAAGTATTCCTTTCAGACTAAAGACGACAAACAACGGGCACTTCCTACAACAACAAAAAAAAACACAAAGCAACACAAGGAAGGTTGGACCTTGTGAATGCACACATGTATATTATGTCCTATGGATACCCCGGCCCGTTGTGATTGCATATGCAAAAGGCGACATCTCGTCTACATCCGACAATCATCCATACCTCATTGGAGATGCAGCACGAGAGATGCAGCACATGGCTGTCACAATGGGGCTAAACTTGCTCTGCTTGGCCCGTCTACAAGGGGCAAGACCACTTTATTTGTAGCTAACACACTGCAATCCGCATTACGCAAGGAGAAAGGGACTCATTCCATTGGCACAAAAGTGCACAAAACATGCACAACAGTGAAGGTGAGATTTCAATGTCCATGGCAATAGCTAGAGGAGGTAGAACCGCCACCCCCCCCCCTCCGCCTCACGTGCATACACATAATCATATGTTATTGTCTCAAGCAAGCTATTGAGGTGGGACAAATAATGAATGAATATTCCCCGTCTCCCGAACAACTTGTGGCTGCTCGGCACTTGTTGTGCGAGCACACCTTGTCTCTAGATCACATTGCATTGGCAAAAAAAATTGGTTGGCGAGCAGGTGAAAACTGGGCTCGCAACAATTGATGAACAATGTGCAAAACGGGTGACAAAGGTTGGTGAGGACATGCATGATCCCAAGGTATCGGTGGATTCTCTCTCTCTCTTGACTAGGATACGCCGGGAAGCCGCTCCATCATACGGCAAAACATTGTTTCTTTGAGAAATGTCGTTGACACCGAGGGGTATGTAGAAGACCGTAGGTTTGCGGACGTTCGTGCTGGGTTTCACCATATGGAGGACCATTTTCTAATTGCAATGCCAATTTTGATCCTCCCGTTGCCAGTGGTAGCCGCTGCTGCGGTCCCATAGGCTGTTGCACCTCCATCCCGTGCACCACTACGCCCCCAATGGCGCCCCGAAGATCGCCATGAGGCCTGCGAAGACATTCCACCCCCTCCAGGTTGTTGGGTGCACGATACATCATGGAAGGACTAAGCTGCTCAATGCTAAGACTCGAGATGCGGTGCAACGGCCTACAGCAAATCGGTGTGAGTCCATGGGTACGAAAATTGCTGGATTGGCCGATTCTATCAATCGGCCTCGTGCTAGCCCGGCTGCCACCTCTACTGCACACGTCGTGTGTGACGAGCAAAACACCAATTATGAGCATAATCCTTTTCATAACTCATACAAGCTCCTGCAAAGACGGTGGTCCCATGCAAGAGGTTCTCAAGACAAGCGCTTTGCCTCTGGGGAGGGACAGCATCAAGTGGGCACCCATCAACATTTTCCCTATGCATTTAAGTCTCACTTTGCCCCACCCTGCCACCGGCACAAGAACGAAGGGTTTACATAAGCGCGAGGATTCCCATGGCGATGGCACTACTTTCCAGTGCCATTCATTGCCTTTTTGATGAACAGGGCTTTGATAAACCTCAGCAGCCTTTGAACGCCCCAAGTTTTGATGTGATCCCAAATGAAGCCATCTAGTATTGTAAGTGGCTGTGCATCTCGTGAAGTGAGATCCTTTAGTGAGGACATCGGATTCATAGAACCATCCCCGCAATAAGCTTTACATGGGAAAGGTATTTTTGGCAAGACGATTGATAGCTAAATTCATCCCGCTTTGGTGGACAGTTTGCGTAAGCAGTTGGCGATGCCGCTCTGGAACGAGAAGACTCGTACCGTTGACCGGGAGATCCTGCACCGGGATTGGTACAACCATACTGGCTTTTGGTAGACCATGCATTGGCAAATTCGTATGCTAATAGCCACCGCTTCTACATTTGGGGCCGTTTAGCCGAGCTTCCCATTTTTCTAATTTCCCCATTTCCTTGGTGGGGGATCACAATTCGAGGGTAAGGGGATCTTGTGGGTTTACGACAGGGGAGGACGCTAGCGTGGTTCGCGTTCTAGGGTGCGCGTGGGCACCTTATAACATCGAGGCCAAGTACGTACCCTCTAACCTTCCTCGCTATTCCAATATTGGGCAACAACCATGTGCCACAATGGTGCAACCTGTTGTTCCTCACGTGGTCAGCCCGCCACGCTTTGTGCATTGTGGTGCGCTTTGATGCGATTTGATGGTGTCTCTTTGCATGAGTCGTTGGATTTGTTCATAGTGGCGATGAATCGAGTTGGCAGTTAAAAGGTTGTGTGAGGTTGTGCAAAAAGGAAAATTCCAAAATAAGTTGCACCGGGTGGCCTTGGTGTGGTGGTACTGATTGTTCTACCTTAGGTGGTTTAGCCCACGCTTGCGTCCGGCAAGCATGCACCGCAATGCTAAGGTTGCTCGCATAGCCGGCCGTCCCACCGTGATCCGCGGCTTTGCGGACGTAGTGAGTGGCATGGGCATTGATGGCAATGCTGTGCTGCTCCAAATTGGCGGCCTCGAAGGTTGCCGTTCGCACTCGGTATGCCCGCTGGCCGAGATTATTGCTCAGCTCTACTTCCTATCACAAGTGCCAGAGGCCGAGTTTGAGCACTCAAAAGTATTCCTTTCAGACTAAAGACGACAAACAACGGGCACTTCCTACAACAACAAAAAAAAACACAAAGCAACACAAGGAAGGTTGGACCTTGTGAATGCACACATGTATATTATGTCCTATGGATACCCCGGCCCGATGTGATTGCATATGCAAAAGGCGACATCGCGTCTACATCCGACAATCATCCATACCTCATTGGAGATGCAGCACGAGAGATGCAGCACATGGCTGTCACAATGGGGCTAAACTTGCTCTGCTTGGCCCGTCTACAAGGGGCAAGACCACTTTATTTGTACCTAACACACTGCAATCCGCATTACGCAAGGAGAAAGGGACTCATTCCATTGGCACAAAAGTGCAGAAAACATGCACAACAGTGAAGGTGAGATTTCAATGTCCATGGCAATAGCTAGAGGAGGTAGAACCGCCACCCCCCCCCTCCGCCTCACGTGCATACACATAATCATATGTTATTGTCTCAAGCAAGTTATTGAGGTGGGACAAATAATGAATGAATATTCCCCGTCTCCCGAACAACTTGTGGCTGCTCGGCACTTGTTGTGCGAGCACACCTTGTCTCTAGATCACATTGCATTGGCAAAAAAAATTGGTTGGCGAGCAGGTGAAAACTAGGCTCGCAACAATTGATGAACAATGTGCAAAACGGGTGACAAAGGTTGGTGAGGACATGCATGATCCCAAGGTATCGGTGGATTCTCTCTCTCTCTTGACTAGGATACGCCGGGAAGCCGCTCCATCATACGGCAAAACGTTGTTTCTTTGAGAAATGTCGTTGACACCGAGGGGTATGTAGAAGACCGTAGGTTTGCGGACGTTCGTGCTGGGTTTCACCATATGGAGGACCATTTTCTAATTGCAATGCCAATTTTGATCCTCCCGTTGCCAGTGGTAGCCGCTGCTGCGGTCCCATAGGCTGTTGCACCTCCATCCCGTGCACCACTACGCCCCCAATGGCGCCCCGAAGATCGCCATGAGGCCTGCGAAGACATTCCACCCCCTCCAGGTTGTTGGGTGCACGATACATCATGGAAGGACTAAGCTGCTCAATGCTAAGACTCGAGATGCGGTGCAACGGCCTACAGCAAATCGGTGTGAGTCCATGGGTACGAAAATTGATGGATTGGCCGATGCTATCAATCGGCCTCGTGCTAGCCCGGCTGCCACCTCTACTGCACACGTCGTGTGTGACGAGCAAAAGCATAATCCTTTTCATAACTCATACAAGCTCCTGCAAAGACGGTGGTCCCATGCAAGAGGTTCTCAAGACAAGCGCTTTGCCTCTGGGGAGGGACAACATCAAGTGGGCACCCATCAACATTTTCCCTATGCATTTAAGTCTCAATTTGCCCCACCTTGCCACCGGCACAAGAACGAACGGTTTACATAAGCGCGAGGATTCCCACCGCGATGGCACTACTTTCCAGTGCCATTCATTGCCTTTTTGATGAACAGGGCTTTGATAAACCTCAGCAGCCTTTGAACGCCCCAAGTTTTGATGTGACCCCAAATGAAGCCATCTAGTATTGTAAGTGGCTGTGCATCTCGTGAAGTGAGATCCTTTAGTGAGGACATCGGATTCATAGAACCATCCCCGCACGAAGCTTTACATGGGAAAGGTATTTTTGGCAAGACGATTGATAGCTAAATTCATCCCGCTTTGGTGGACAGTTTGCGTAAGCAGTTGGCGATGCCGCTCTGGAACGAGAAGACTCGTACCGTTGACCGGGAGATCCTGCACCGGGATTGGTACAACCATACTGGCTTTTGGTAGACCATGCATTGGCAAATTCGTATGCTAATAGCCACCGCTTCTACATTTGGGGCCGTTTAGCCGAGCTTCCCATTTTTCTAATTTCCCCATTTCCTTGGTGGGGGATCACAATTCGAGGGTAAGGGGATCTTGTGGGTTTACGACAGGGGAGGACGCTAGCGTGGTTCGCATTCTAGGGTGCGCGTGGGCACCTTATAACATCAAGGCCAAGTACATACCCTCTAACCTTCCTCGCTATTCCAATATTGGGCAACAACCATGTGCCACAATGGTGCAACCTGTCGTTCCTCACGTGGTCAGCCCGCCACGCTTTGTGCATTGTGGTGCACTTCGATGCGATGCGATGTGATGCGATGGTGTCTCTTTGCATGAGTCGTTGGATTTGTTCATAGTGGCGATGAATCGAGTTGGCAGTTAAAAGGTTCTGTGAGGTTGTGCACAAAGGAAACTTCCAAAATAAGTTGCACCGGGTGGCCTTGGTGTGGTGGTACTTATTGTTCTACCTCAGGTGGTTTAGCCCACGCTTGCGTCCGGCAGGCGTGCACCGCAATGCAAAGGTTACTCGCATAGCCGGCCGTCCCACCGTGATCCGCGGCTTTGCGGACGTAGTGAGTGGCATGGGCATTGATGGCAATGCTGTGCTGCTCCAATTTGGCGGCCTCGTAGGTTGCCGTTCGCACTCGGTATGCCCGCTGGCCGAGATTATTGCTCAGCTCTACTTCCTATCACAAGTGCCAGAGGCCGAGTTTGAGCACTCAAAAGTATTCCTTTCAGACTAAAGACGACAAACAACGGGCACTTCCTACAACAGCTCAAAAAAAATACAAAGCAACACAAGGTAGGTTGGACCTTGTGAATGCACACATGTATATTATGTCCTATGGATACCCCGGCCCGTTGTGATTGCATATGCAAAAGGCGACATCTCGTCTACATCCGACAGTCATCCATACCTCATTGGAGATGCAACACGAGAGATGCAGCACATGGCTGTCACAATGGGGCTAAACTTGCTCTGCTTGGCCCGTCTACAAGGGGCAAGACCACTTTATTTGTACCTAACACACTGCAATCCGCATGACGCAAGGAGAAAGGGACTCATCCCATTGGCACAAAAGTGCACAAAACATGCACAACAGTGAAGGTGAGATTTCAATGTCCATGGCAATAGCTGGAGGAGGTAGAACCGCCACCCCCCCCTCCGCCTCACGTGCATACACATAATCATATGTTATTGTCTCAAGCAAGTTATTGAGGTGGGACAAATAATGAATGAATATTCCCCGTCTCCCGAACAACTTGTGGCTGCTCGGCACTTGTTGTGCGAGCACACCTTGTCTCTAGATCACATTGCATTGGCAAAAAAAATTGGTTGGCGAGCAGGTGAAAACTAGGCTCGCAACAATTGATGAACAATGTGCAAAACGGGTGACAAAGGTTGGTGAGGACATGCATGATCCCAAGGTATCGGTGGATTCTCTCTCTCTCTACTAGGATACGCCGGGAAGCCGCTCCATCATACGGCAAAACGTTGTTTCTTTGAGAAATGTCGTTGACACCGAGGGGTATGTAGAAGACCGTAGGTTTGCGGACGTTCGTGCTGGGTTTCACCATATGGAGGACCATTTTCTAATTGCAATGCCAATTTTGATCCTCCCGTTGCCAGTGGTAGCCGCTGCTGCGGTCCCATAGGCTGTTGCACCTCCATCCCGTGCACCACTACGCCCCCAATGGCGCCCCGAAGATCGCCATGAGGCCTGCGAAGACATTCCACCCCCTCCAGGTTGTTGGGTGCAGGATACATCATGGAAGGACTAAGCTGCTCAATGCTAAGACTCGAGATGGCATGCAACGGCCTACAGCAAATCGGTGTGAGTCCATGGGTACGAAAATTGATGGATTGGCCGATTCTATCAATCGGCCTCGTGCTAGCCCGGCTGCCACCTCTACTGCACACGTCGTGTGTGACGAGCAAAACACCAATTATGAGCATAATCCTTTTCATAACTCATACAAGCTCCTGCAAAGACGGTGGTCCCATGCAAGAGGTTCTCAAGACAAGCGCTTTGCCTCTGGGGAGGGACAACATCAAGTGGGCACCCGTCAACATTTTCCCTATGCATTTAAGTCTCACTTTGCCCCACCCTGCCACCGGCACAAGAACGAACGGTTTACATAAACCCGAGGATTCCCACCGCGATGGCACTACTTTCCAGTGCCATTCATTGCCTTTTTGATGAACAGGGCTTTGATAAACCTCAGCAGCCTTTGAACGCCCCCATTATTGATGTGATCCCAAATGAAGCCATCTAGTATTGTAAGTGGCTGTGCATCTCGTGAAGTGAGATCCTTTAGTGAGGACATCGAATTCATAGAACCATCCCCGCACAAAGCTTTACATGGGAAAGGTATTTTTGGCAAGACAATTGATATAGCTAAATTCATCCCGCTTTCGTGGACAGTTTGCATAAGCAGTTGGCGATGCCGATCTGGAACGAGAAGACTCGTACCGTTGACCGGGAGATCCTGCACCGGGATTGATACAACCATCACAGCTTTTGGTAGACCATGGATTGGCAAATTTGTATGTTAATGGCCACCGGTTCTCCATTTGAAGCCCTTTAGCCCAGCTTCCCATTTTTCTAATTTCCCCATTTCCTTGGTGGGGGGTCACAATTCGAGGGTAAGGGGATCTTGTGGGTTTACGACAGGGGAGGACGCTAGCATGGTTCGCGTTCTAGGGTGCGCGCGGGCACCTTGTAACATCAAGGCCAAGTACATACCCTCTAACCTTCCTCGCTATTCCAATATTGGGCAACAACCATGTGCCACAATGGTGCAACCTGTCGTTCCTCACGTGGTCAGCCCGCCACGCTTTGTGCATTGTGGTGCGCTTTGATGCGATGTGATGGTGTCTCTTTGCATGAGTCGTTGGATTGGTTCATAGTGGCGATGAATCGAGTTGGCAGTTAAAAGGTTGTGTGAGGTTGTGCACAAAGGAAACTTCCAAAATAAGTTGCACCGGGTGGCCTTGGTGCGGTGGTACTGATTGTTCTACCTCAGGTGGTTTAGCCCACGCTTGCGTCCGGCAAGCGTGCACCGCAATGCTAAGCTTTAGCCGGCCGTCCCACCGTGATCCGCGGCTTTGCGGACGTAGTGAGTGGCATGGGCATTGATGGCAATGATGTGCTGCTCCAAATTGGCGGCCTCGAAGGTTGCCGTTCGCACTCGGTATGCCCGCTGGCCGAGATTATTGCTCAGCTCTACTTCCTATCACAAGTGCCAGAGGCCGAGTTTGAGCACTCAAAAGTATTCCTTTCAGACTAAAGACGACAAACAACGGGCACTTCCTACAACAACAAAAAAAAACACAAAGCAACACAAGGTAGGTTGGACCTTGTGAATGCACACATGTATATGATGTCCTATGGATACCCCGGCCCGTTGTGATTGCATATGCAAAAGGCGACGTCTCGTCTGGATCCGACAATCAACCATACCTCATGGGAGATGCAGCACGAGAGATGCAGCACATGGCTGTCACAATGGGGCTAAACTTGCTCTGCTGGGCCCGTCTACAAGGGGCAAGACCACTTCATTTGTACCTAACACACTGCAATCCGCATTACGCAAGGAGAAAGGGACTCATTCCATTGGCACAAAAGTGCACAAAACATGCACAACAGTGAAGGTGAGATTTCAATGTCCATGGCAATAGCTAGAGGAGGTAGAACCGCCACACGAACCGCCACCCCCCCCTCCGCGTCACGTGCATACACATAATCATATGTTATTGTCTCAAGCAAGCTATTGAGGTGGGACAAATAATGAATGAATATTCCCCATCTCCTGAACAACTTGTGGCTGCTCGGCACTTGTTGTGCGAGCACACCTTGTCTCTAGATCACATTGCATTGGCAAAAAAAATTGGTTGGCGAGCAAGTGAAAACTAGGCTCGCAACAATTGATGAACAATGTACAAAACGGGTGACAAAGGTTGGTGAGGACATGCATGGTCCCAAGGTATCGGTGGATTCTCTCTCTCTCTTTTCACTAGGATACGCCGGGAAGCCGCTCCTTCATACGGCAAAACGTTGTTTCTTTGAGAAATGTCGTTGACGCCGAGGGGTATGTAGAAGACCGTAGGTTTGCGGACGTTCGTGCTGGGTTTCACCATATTGAGGACCATTTTCTAATTGCAATGCCAATTTTGATCCTCCCGTTGCCAGTGGTAGCCGCTGCTGCGGTCCCATAGGCTGTTGCACCTCCATCCCGTGCACCACTACGCCCCCAATGGCGCCCCGAAGATCGCCATGAGGCCTGCGAAGACATTCCACCCCCTCCAGGTTGTTGGGTGCACGATACATCATGGAAGGACTAAGCTGCTCAATGCTAAGACTCGAGATGCGGTGGAACGGCCTACAGCAAATCGGTGTGAGTCCATGGGTACGAAAATTGATGGATTGGCCGATGCTATCAATCGGCCTCGTGCTAGCCCGGCTGCCACCTCTACTGCACACGTCGTGTGTGACGAGCAAAACACCAATTATGAGCATAATCCTTTTCATAACTCATACAAGCTCCTGCAAAGACGGTGGTCCCATGCAAGAGGTTCTCAAGACAAGCGCTTTGCCTCTGGGGAGGGACAACATCAAGTGGGCACCCATCAACATTTTCCCTATGCATTTAAGTCTCACTTTGCCCCACCCTGTCACCGGCACAAGAACGAACGGTTTACATAAGCCCGAGGATTCCCACCGCGATGACACTACTTTCCAGTGCCATTCATTGCCTTTTTGATGAACAGGGCTTTGATAAACCTCAGCAGCCTTTGAACGCCCCCATTTTTGGTGTGATCCCAAATGAAGCCATCTAGTATTGTAAGTGGCTATGCATCTCGTGAAGTGAGATCCTTTAGTGAGGACATTGAATTCATAGAACCATCCCCGCACGAAGCTTTACATGGGAAAGGTATTTTTGGCAAGACCAATGATAGCTAAATTCACCCCGCTATGGTGGACAGTTTGCGTAAGCAGTTGGCGATGCCGCTCTGGAACGAGAAGAGCCGTATTTTTGACTGGGAGATCCTGTACCGGGATTGGTACAACCATACTGGCTTTTGGTAGACCATGGATGGGCAAATTTGTATGTTAATGGCCACCGGTTCTCCATTTGGGGCCGTTTAGCCTAGCTTCCCATTTTTCTAATTTCCCCATTTCCTTGGTGGGGGGTCACAATTCGAGGGCAAGGGGATGTTGTGGGTTTACGACAGGGGAGGACGCTAGCGTGGTTCGCGTTCTAGGGTGCGCGCGGGCACCTTGTAACATCAAGGCCAAGTACGTACCCTCTAACCTTCCTCGCTATTCCAATATTGGGCAACAACCATGTGCCACATGGTGTAACCTATCGTTCCTCACGTGGTCAGCCCCCCACGCTTTGTGCATTGTGGTGCGCTTTGATGCGATGCGATGGTGTCTCTTTGGATGAGTCGTTGGATTGGTTCATAGTGGCGATGAACCGAGTTGGCAGTTAAAAAGTTGTGTGAGGTTGTGCAAAAAGGAAACGTCCAAAGTAAGTCGCACCGAATGGCCTTGGTGTGGTGGTACTGATTGTTTTACCTCAACTGGTTTAGCCCACGCTTGCGTCCGGCCAGCATGCACCGCAATGCTAAGGTTGCTCGCATAGCCGGCCGTCCCACCGTGATCCGCGGCTTTGCGGACGTAGTGGGTGGCATGGGCATTGATGGCAATGCCGCGCTACTCCAAATTGGCGGCCTCGTAGGTTGCCGTTCGCAGGCGGTATGCCCGCTGGCCGAGATTATTGCTCAGCTCTACTTCCTATCACAAGTGCCAGAGGCCAAGTTCGAGCACTGAAAAGTATTCCTTTCAGATTGAAGACGACAAACAACGGGCACTTCCTACAACAACTCAAAAAAAAAACACAAAGCAACACAAGGAAGGTTGGACCTTGTGAATGCACACATGTATATGATGTCCTATGGATACCCCGGCCCAATGTGATTGCATATGCAAAATGCAACATCTCATCTACATCCGACAGGCATCCATACCTCATTGGAGATGCAGCACGAGAGATGCAGCACATGGATGTCACAATGGGACAATGGGGCTAAACTTGCTCTGCTTGGCCCGTCTACAAGGGGCAAGACCACTTTGTTTGTACCTACCACACTGCAATCCGCATGACGCAAGGAGAAAGGGACTCATCCCATTGGCACAAAAGTGCACAAAACATGCACAACAGCGAAGGTGAGATTTAAATGTCCATGGCAATACCAAGAGGAGGTAGAAGGTGGGAGGGGGGGGGGGGTTCGATGAAGATCAATCGATGACGATCACCACAGAAGATCCAAAATTCACTCTTCAGTCTCTAGAAAAACTATGCAATTTATTCCACTTCATCAATTACCATGTCTGTTCGTCCACATTGTGCATCTAAAGTGCTTTGTCTCAGGCATGTGTGCGTTGTTTGTATAATGTTTTTGGTAGTTTTTTTCATGGTCAACAACTTTGATTGGGATTGTGCTGGAGTTGAACATACACCATGCTACACTAGGCCGCAATCCCGGGCCTCGTTGATTTTGGTCGTGAGGTTGCCGCCCGATGTGCAACATTAAATTTGGTGATGCAGGTGATTGAACACACCAAACCAACCGGGCACGTAAACCACCCTGAGAAGCCGACCCCCCAAGTTGCTGATGACACGATGGAGGCACCAAAAAATAAGAACAACAATGATCTATTGCGGCTAACCATTCACGGTCGTGAAAGGAATGAATACCTAAGGAGAGCATCAACCGATGCAATCGGGATGGTTTGAAAGCCTACCTTCGGGTCCTAGCACCGCTGCTGCCTCACGAAGTAGAAAATTGGTCAAGAAATACCCCTGTTTGAATGCCATGGTGTTTTTCAACACCACCAACAGCGTTGAAATCATCTCGGTTGGGAACCGCGATGGGTTGAGCGCCACCGCATGCAATAGCATATAGCGCATAAGCAAATGCCATAGTCAATTGAGTTTCTGTGAACAAACTTTGCATATGCAATTCAGTTGAATAGTTTACTTCGTTCTTTGCAGTTGCTTTGTGATGGTACGGGGGAGTATCTTTGCCGCACGCTACTTTTCCAACGTGTTTACCCGTAAAGGGCAGGCTCTGACGTCCCTCCTAAAATTCCCCCTAAGGAGAGATCAGCTTCTGGGTTCCACACGCCGGGGTTGACCTTTCAAGGCGGGATCTTCAAAGAGAAACAAACGAAATTTGTATGGCGCCTCGTCTTGCAGTATGAAATCAATGTCTACATAACGCCCGCTTGCCGCGTTGTGCACAGCAATGAATACGCCTACACAACCACTCATAAGGCTACACAACCCCTGCCTTCTTCAAATCTCCAAATTTTCGAGAAATCAATATGGTTGCATGGTGTTGTCCTCCGGGGTTGACACATGTCTTTGATCTAAAAGGAAATATGTCCTTGATTTAAAAGGGCCTTGGGGTGCCGAAATGAGGACATACACACGTACCTAATTGCCGCTTTCCCATGGTGCTATGGTGGAGGTGGAGGTACATATGTAGCTACGTAACACCTACCTTTTGGGGGTCTCCAAAGTGAGGAGATCAATGTGTTTGCATAACCCCTGCCTTCTCGGGGTCCCCATCGCGGGGAGAGGTCAGTGTGGCTGCATCACCCGTGCCTTCTCAGGGTCCGCGTAGTGGGGACAGATCAATCCGGGTTCCCAAAAAGGGGGAGAAACAAATATGGTTACATGACCCTTCCTTATTGGGGGAGTCCCCATGGTGAAGAGACATCAAGATGGCTACATAAACATTCCGTTCTCAGGATCCCCGAAAAAGGAAGAGATCATCCTTCCTACATGCCCCAAGAGACCTGGCATGTACTCCTTCCCTAGTGGACGAATTTTTCAACAGATGACTAATACAATTGCATTCATACATTCGTCCAAACTCATTGCACTAGGCTCTACGCAATGTGTCCTTTTGAGGAGTTCAACATTGAGTCTTTTCTGCCTGTCGGCAGAAATCAAGTAACGTTTGCCATTTCTTCTTGTGTCACATGGGTTCAATCGACACCGCCCCATGTGGCTACATAAAGCACCCCATTTCAAGGGAGAGGGGGAGGGGTTACTCGGGCTCCATAACCCTTGCTGTTCGGGGTCCCAACGGGAGGACATACAGACGTGCCTAATTGCCGCTTTCCCAAGATGCCCGTAGTGGGGACACCCGTGCAGCTATGTAACACCAACCTTTTCGGGGTCCCCCAAGTGAGGAGACCAATGTGGGTACATAAGCCCAAGCCCTACCTTCTCGGCGTCCCCAAAGTGAGGAGAGATCAATGTGGCTGCAGAATCCCTGCATTCTCGGGGTCCCCATCGCGGGGAGAGGTCAGCGTGCCTGCATCACCCCTGCCTCCTTGGGGTCTCCGTAATGGTGGGAGATCAATCCAGGTCCCCAAAAAGGGGGAGAAACAAATATACCTAGATAACCCTATCCTTATCAAGGGAGAACCCATGGTGAAGGGACATCTAGATGGCTACATGAACATTGCGTTCTTAAGGTCCCCGAAATTGAGAGCAATCATCTTGGCCACATGCTCCAAGAGACTTGGCATGTACCCCTTCCCTAGTGGCCACTTCTTCAATAGATGACGAACGCAGGTGCATTCATACATGCCAAGATGCTACAACAACTTCTGCGCAATGTGTCTTTTTGAGGGGTTCTTCATTGAGTCTTTTATGCCTTGCAGCCGAAAATAGTTAACTTTTGCCGTTGCCTTTCGTGTCACACGGCTTCAATAGACACCGCCCCAGGTGGCTAGACGAACTACGCCATCTCAAGGGGGAGGGGGGGTCAGTCTAGCTCCATAACCCCGCTTGTTCGGGGGACCACAATGAGGACATACATGCATACATAAATGCAATTTGCCCAGGGTGACCGTAGTGGAGAGATATGTGTAGCTACATAACACCTACCTTTTTTGGGTCCCCAAAATGAGGAGATCAATGTGGCAAAAAAAGCCCGAGCCCTACCCTCTCGGGGTCCCCGTCGCGGGGAGAGGTCAGCGTGCCTACATCACCCCTGCCTCTTTGGGGTCCCGGTAATGGTGGGAGATCAATCCATGTCCCCAAAAAGGGGGAGAAACAAATATACCTAGATAATCCAGTCCTTATCAAGGGAGAACCCATGGTGAAGGGACATGCAGATGGCAACATGAACATAATATTTTTAAGGTCCCTGAACTTGGGAGGAATCATCTCGGCCACATGCTCCAAGAGACTTCTTCCCTAGTGGGCCAATTCTCCAATGGATGACAAACGCAGGTGCATTCATACATGCCAAGATGCTACAACAACTTCTGCGCAATGTGTCTTTTTGAGGGGTTCTTCATTGAGTCTTTTCTGCCTTGCAGCCGAAAATAGTTAACTGTTGCCGTTGCCTTTCGTGTCACACGGCTTCAATAGACACCGCCCTAGGTGGCTAGACAAACTACGCCATCTCAAAAGGGGGGGGGGGTTAGTATGGCTCCATAAACCCGCTTGTTCGGGGGACCACAATGAGGACATACATAGATACATAAATGCCATTTGCCCACGGTGACCGTAGTGGAGACATATGTGTAGCCACATAACACCTACCTTTTTTGGGTCCCCAAAGTGAGGAGATCAATGTGGCAAAATAAGCCCAAGCCCTATCTTCTCAGGGTCCCCATCGCGGGGAGAGGTCAGCGTAGCTGCATAGCCCCCAGACTAACCCCCTTCCCCTTCGCTTGAAGGCGTGCGGTTTGTAGCCACAATGGGGCGGTGTCAATTGAAGCCATGTGACACGAGAAGGACGGCGAAAAGCTAAATGTTTTCCACTTGAAGGCAGAAAAGGATGAACACTCAACTCCTCAAAAGCACACATTGCACAGAACGTGGCGCAGTGAGTTGGGACGAATGTATGCATGCACTTGTGAGTGTCATCCATTGGAGAATTGGTCCACTAAGAAAGGAGCACATGCCACGTCTCTTTGGGCATTTACCCACAATCATTTCTGCCTTTTTTTGGTACCCTAAGAACCCACTGTTTATGTAGCCTTCTTGATGTCTCTTCACAATGGGTACTCCTCGGATACGGAAAGGGTTATGTAACCATATTTGTTTCTCCCCCTTTTGGGGACCTGGATTGATCTCTGCCCACTACGGGAACCCCGAGAAGGCAGGAGCCACATTGATCTCCTCACCCGAAAAGGTAAGTGTTAGGTAGCTACACATATCTCTCCACTGTGGGCACCGTGGGGAAGCAGCAATTATGTATGTATGTATGTCCTCGTTTTGGGACCCCGAAAAGGTTATGTAGCCACAATGATCTCTCCCCAGTATTGGACGTCGAGAAGGGAGCCACATTGATCTCCTCCCCAATGTGGTTTGAGACAATGCAGGGCTCATATTGACCTTCTCTCACTTTTGGGACCCCAAAAGGTGGTCATCTACATAGCCATAAAGATTCGCTCCCCTTCGTATACCGTGTCAAGCCCGGTGTTTTTGGCCATATTGATCCCCCTCCACTTTTGGGCCCCGAGTAGGCACAGTTCATGCATCCATGTTCATTTGTCCCCTTTGAGAGCGCGGAGAATTTGATTTAAAAGATCCGTAATTTAATTTTCAAATCAAGGACTTTTTTTTAAACCAGGTGCTTTTTTAAACTAAGGCCTTTTAAATCAAGGACGTGGACAGATCCATGTGGTTGCTCAACACATGCGATCTTGGGATCCCCAAAGTGAGCCTTCTCGGGGTCTACCGTAGTGGGGAAAAATCAATCCAGTACCGCAAAAGGGCAAAAGTAAATATGGTTCGATAAGCATTCCCTAATCGGGGGGGTACCCATGGTAAAGAGACATCAAGATGGCTACATGAACAATGCGTTCTTTTCTTTTTTTCTGGCGAAGCTGCAATAGTTCTATAATAGTTCTGCAGCTGTACGAGTCAGTCTCCGGATGTCAGCACACTCGCAGAACATACCATTGTCAAGGACAGGGGTCGAGGCTAAGAAAGAAGGAGCTACTTATATTCCCACCTTAAGTATACTTGCAGAGCGACCTGGGGTCGCCGCAACTCTCTTTGGCCCTCGTCTTCTCACCTATGACAAGTTTTCTTTGCTCCGGGGACGTGCATGGGTGAGTTTGTTGCTGCTCCGGTTCGCCCCGTTATTGTCCTAGTGGTACACGCCCGTTTGGCCTGTGGCGGTGAGCAGGCAGGGTTGTGTGGTGCTTCCTCATGCCGTTGCAAGCCCTTTTGGATAAGTGCGTGCCGTAGACCGAGGATATGATATGATACATCAACCTCATGCAACCACTCTTGGTATGTCTTTGCCTTACAATGCAGCCACTTACCCAGCCTCCTAAACCAAATACCGTCATAGTGCCGGCACCCATTGTTGTGCATGTCTTGTGCCTCCCGCATCATTCTAGTGGTTTGGTACTTAATCCTGGGTGTGGACAATTTCTCCATCACTTTTTGCTGCCCAATAGCATCCCGGGTGAACTCAACGTATTTTAGCGCCTTCACCTTGGTTTCACATGAATCCTAGCGTTTTAGTGCCTTCACCTTGGTTTCATATGAATCCTGGCGTTGTAGAATGTTGTGACACTCCTTGTCATCTTCCTATGTCGCCGTGGCACGTGCCTTGACTCTTGCACGCTTTTGCTTCCGAGGTTTATACATGACTTGTTGTTGCAACACTTGTGGGGTGGGAGCTGGCATGCACACCCTAGGCTTGACCTTACCATAGCATGCACTAACACACTGAGTGGGGTGCGTTTCTTCATTGTCCCTAGGCGGCACGGTGACCTCCTTTCTTAGCTAGCAGACACTATGAAGCATCATGTGTTGGTGATGTGCCACGTGCTCCCGGAAGTGGGGTCCGTATCCTTGGGGCACTTGGTCACACAAAGAACTAGGAACTCTTAGGCATGCGACATGGTGTCTGTCTTCCGGGGGCGCGTTGGCCTACCATTGCTCCGCGTATTCTGCTAATGTACCCCATGATTGTGTCCATGCCCTCTGGAGAGAGGGAGCCCATTATGGGCGCTAAATGAGCCGCTTGTGCACGGTGGTGCCATGCCTGGTATTGCACATAGCCATTTTACCCATGTCATCCAGCGGGTTCCTTTGAGCGGGAGCCAAGACACCCAGTGTGTACCTAAAAACAAGTCATAGTGTCTCCTCGCTATGACCCGTTTTTTTGGCTTGGGTAGGTGCACGACCCCCATTGACAGCGATGTCACTTGGGTGGGTAGGCGTGTATTCAGGGAGACGTAGGCCAGTTGCCAATTTAGCCAAACGGTCGACCTCATCATTACTTTTGGTTTCTGTTCCCTCTTCCTTGGTTTTGGCCTTGGCTATATCCTTATAACTTGGGACCCACCTCGACCGGAGCGGCTTAATCCGTGTTTCCTCGTGGATGGTGAGTCGCAAATCCACATCGGAACACTCCGTATGGAGAGGTTGTAGGGCGCGATTCACAACTACTTTGTTGTCGTAAGCCAGTTCCTGATTTGTGCCAGCCAAAGCCAGATTAACGGCGCAACTTTGTAGCTCTGCCCTGCATGTGGTTTGTGGCCCCGTCATTCAGGTAATGACTTGCAGTGGACCGCAAGTGATAGCTCCTCCTGCTCTGTATATTGTTCTTCCTCCTACTTTCTGGGTTAGTTTACTCCCGTCTCCACAACATATGTTTGCCTGCTTTCCATTGGTGTAGCACTTTATTCCTGCCACCTCCACTGGGGTAAATCCTGGTGGGACTTCTCCGTCTGTGGGATCATCAGTTGCAGTACATCGGGTTATGCACCTTCTGGCTACTTCAGGTATGCCCACTGCCACTTCTTGTTGTGTAATCCATTCTTCATCCCCGAATGTCTGCTCATCAATGAGATTTGCACAAGTGGGGGGTCTTCTGCGCGGGGCCACAACCAATGTAGTGTTTCCTCTTGTCTGGGACAGGACTGTGACGCAGTCACGTAGAGGTGTCATCATGCGTTCTATGGGTTGTGCCACCAATCTGGACAATCTACAACGCGTTTCCGCAGTAATCCTTGAACAAGTGTGGCGTACCTAGTCCTATAAGCCCCGCATACTTGTTGTAGTCCTTGTCCTCCATACTTGACAGGTGAGGTGATGTGGGTAACATTGTGAGCCTTGTAGA
This sequence comes from Eutreptiella sp. 'Long Island Sound 2002', assembly GCA_964036045.1. NCBI lineage: Eukaryota > Euglenozoa > Euglenophyceae > Eutreptiales > Eutreptiaceae > Eutreptiella > Eutreptiella sp. 'Long Island Sound 2002'. Next base: position 23,042,463 of record OZ038400.1, on the reverse strand, counting down.
TGTTCTCTTTGCTGAGTTCTAATCCTTTACCTACAGCAAAACATTCTAAGCATATTTTGTCTATGTGCTGAAACATGTGGTCATTCGGGATGAACATGGTATGACATAGCCAGCGTGGGAGGAGCACAGAGTTGAGCAGTTGTACCCGTTCAAATTCATTCAATGGGGGAATCTTTGCACTGCGCGCACTGTGCGCTACTTTTAGACTATGTTCCCCCCGAAGAGCCCCCAAGCATACCCCTTGGAAACGCCCTTAGAATTAAGTGACCCAAACTGCCCCAGCTCAAGAAAGTTGCAAACTACCTTCCCTTCACATAACACACATCATGCACAACTGGAAAAGCCATGAACAGCGCATTGGTCGCCACCCTCAAGAACACACAACTGTCTCTCTGTTCCATTGTCAACTAAGTACACATTGAGAATACGCAACTTGTGTGCACAACACGACACGGTTGCAAAATCAAAGTCACATTGTCACATGTGTGTGTGTCAATGCAATCCGTACAATGTTGCAGCTCACACTTGTCACACATGGACATCTTTTCAGGGTCAGACTTGGTGCAACAAAGGGCACAAACATCCCCATCATCACCCACAACATCCTCATCATCATTGTCCTCCTGTGTAGGTGCAGTCCATACATGTGCAGGTACATGTTCCCACAGACCATATGGAGGGTTTCCTCAATAGCACCGGAAGGTTGGGGCCCAAAAGAGGGCAGAAATGCTACGTCACCCCTGCATTCTCGGGGGTCCCCAACAATGGGAACAAAATCAGAAGTCAAAGTCTACGCTAGGGGTCACCATGATGCTCCTAGAATCAAAGCGTGGATTCTAAGATTGTCCCGGTTTCCTCAATAGCACCGGAAGGTTGGAGCCCAAAAGAGGGCGGAAATGGTACGTCACCCCTGCATTCTCGGGGGTCCCCAAACAAAGGGGGACAAAATCAGAAGTCAAAACCTCCGCTAGTGGTCACCATGATGCCCCTGGGGGCCCCTAGTATCTCAAAGTATGGGTCTCTAGTACGGCCAGACGCCCAAATAGTTGCACTGCGCTTGAGGTGCCCCCCATGGCAATGCCCTATAACGGGTGAGATCAGACTCCACTTTAACCAAGACTTCATCTCTGGCTCTTTGTGCCTACGAGGGGTGCGCTATTGTATGCCCTAAATATCTAAATCTAGGGGTTCGCACCAGTATGTCGTTGCCATTCCATCGGAGTACATCATGCTGCGGCACTTGCCTTTTTTGCCTGGTTTGTGGGGTTGTGGCCCATTTGTAAACCTCCGTCTTACCCAGATTTGTCTGAAATCCTAATATGAGGGACAACTCTTGTAACCTCTTCGACATCCGTTGCATATCATTGGCGTTCTTGGTGACAACTGCAATGACGTCGACATATACAAAAAAACTAGCTTCGGGATATTCTTTGGCTAACGTTGCGTGGAAGGTCTCAGATACGAACAGAAACAATGCCGGTGACAGGGGGCAGCCCTCTTTGATCCCCCTAGTTAGGGGAAATTGTAGTTTTCCATACCGACAGGTACTTAGGGTGTATATGGATTTGACCATGCGACTCACATGTGGTGGCGCCCCTTTTGCCTGCAGTGACTCTACACGGCACACATGCGGGGTACTAGAAAAGGCTTTGGCAAGGTCAAGAAGATAGATCTAACTGCCTTCGGTCTCCCATGTACATCCAAAAAGAGGTTTATGGCTTACAGCCAGGTGGTGTAACCCTTACAATTACCCGCTTCAGTGTCAAACAGTGCTGTATGTATGGATTGTTGTATGGCATCCAAAATGAGGCCGGCCAGTACTATGTACGGCTACATGAACATTGCGTTTTAGGGTCCCCGAAAAAAGGAGAAATCATTGTGTCTTCATGCCCGAAGAGACCCGGCATGTACTCCTTCCCTAGTGGACCAATTCTCCCATAGATGCCAAATGCAAGTGCATTCAAACATTCGTCCCAAGTCATTGCACAAGGCTCTGCGCAATGCGTCTTTTTGAGGAGTTCAGCATTGAGTCTTTTCTACCTTGCAGCCGAAACAGTTAACTTTTGGCCTTTCTTCTCGTGTCACATGGCTTTAATGGACACCGCCCCATGTGGCTACAAAAAGCACGCCTTCTCAAGAGGGGGGGGGGGTTAGTGTGGCTCCATAACCCGTGCTTTTCGGGGTGCTAAAATGAGGACAGACACACGTACCTAATTGCCGCGTTCCCATGGTGCCATGGTGGAGGTGGAGAGATATGTGTAGCTATGCAACACCTACCGCTTTGGGGTCCCCAAAGTGAGGAGATCAATGTGTTTGCATAACCCTTGCCTTCTCAGGGTCCCCGACGCAGGGAGAGGTCACTGTGGTTGCATCACCCCTGCCTTCTCGGGGTCCCCGTAGTTAGGAGAGATCAATCCGCGTTGAGACCATGGGAGTACCCATGGTGAAGAGACATCAAGATGGCTACACAAACCTTCCGGTTTTAGGGTCCCAAAAAAAGGGAGAACTCATCCTTGCTACATGCCCTAAGAGACCTTGCATGTAATCCTTCCCTAGTGGACGAATTTTCTAGGAGATGACAAACAATTGCATTCATACATTCGTCCCAAGTCACCGCACCAGGGTCTACCCAATGTGTCCTTTTGAGGAGTTCAGCATTGAGTCTTTTGTCCCTAGCAGCCGAAAACAATTAACTTTTGCCATTTCTTCGTGTCCCTTTGAGGAGTTCAGCATTGGGTCTTTTCTGCCTTCCAACCGAAAACAATTAACTTTTGCCATTTCTTCTTGTGTCACATGGCTTCCATCGACACCGCCACACGTGGGCACATAAAGCACGCCATCTCAAGGGAGAGGGGTGATTACTTAGGCTCCATAACCCTTGCTGTTCGGGGTCCCAACATGAGGACATACACGCGTACCTAATTGCCGCCGTTGCGAGGTGCCCGTAGTGGTGTGTGCAGCTACCTTTTCAGGGTCCTCAAAGTGAGGAGATCAATGTGGGTACATAAGTCCAAGCCCTAAGTTCTCGGGGTGCTCCAAAGGGAGGAGAGATCAATGTGGCCGCAGAACCCTTGTCTTCTCGGGGTCCCCATCGCGGGGAGAGGTCAGCGTGCCTGCATCACCGTTGTCTGCTTGGGGTCCCCGTACTGGGGAGAGATAAATCCGGGTCCCCAAAAAGGGGGACAAACAAATATGGCTAGATAACCCTTTCCTTATCAAGGGAGTACCCGTGGTGAAGGGACATCAAGATGGCTACAGAAACATTGCGTTCTTAAGGTCCCCTAAAAAGGCAGAAATCATCTTAGCTACATGCTCCAAGAGACCCGGCATGCACTCCTTCCCTAGTGGACCAATTCTCCAATAGACGACAAATGCAGGTGCATTCATACATCCCAAGACAGTGCACCAGGTTCTGTGCATTGTGTCTCTTTGAGGAGTTCATCATTGAGTCTTTTCTGCCTTGCAGCCGAAAGCAATTCACTTTTGCCGTTGCTTCTCGTGTCCCAGGGCTTCAAGACACACTGCCCCATGTGGCTACATAAACTACGCCATCTCAAAGAAAGTTAGTCTAGCTCACCAAAATGAGGACAGACATACATACATAAATGCCATTTGCCCAAGGTGCCCGTAGTGGAGAGATTTGTGTAGCTACATAACACCTACTTTCTTGGCGTCCCCAAAGTGAGGAGATCAATGTGGCAAAATAAGCCCGAGCCCCACCTTCTCGGGGTCCCCAACGCGGGGAGAGGTTAGAGCGGCTGCATAACCCCTGCCTTCTCGGGGTCCCCGCAGTGGGAAAAGATTAATCAAAGTCTCCAAAAGGGGAGAAATGCATATGGTTGGAAAAGCCTATCCTTATCGGGGGAGCACCCCTCGTACACAGACATCAAGAAGATGGCTACATAAACATTGCGATCTTAGGGTCGCCGAAAGTGGGAGAAATCATTGTGTGTACATCGCCCAAGAGAACCGGCATGTACTCCTTCCCTAGTGGACCAATTCTCCAACGGATGACAAACCCATGTGCATTCGTACATTCGTCCCAAATCACCGCACAAGGGTCTGCGCAATGTGTCTTTTTGAAGAGTTCAACGTTGAGTCTTTTACGCCTTCCGGCAGAATACAATTAACTTTTGCCATTTCTGCTCGTGTCACATAGCTTCAATCGACACCGCCCCATGTGGCTACATAAACCACGCCATCTCTAAGTGGGAGGGGGGGGGGGGTCAATCTGCATCCTTGACCTCTGCTTTTGGGGTGCCAAAATGAGGAGATACAAACGTACCTAATTGCCGCTTTCCCAGGGTGACCGTAGTGGAGAGATATGTGTAGCTACGTAACACCTACCTTTTCGGGGTCCCCAATGTGAGGAGATCAATGTGTTTGCACAACCCCTACGTTCTTGGGGTCCCCAACACGGGGAGAGGTCCAATAGATGACAAACACAACTACATTCATACATCTCAAGTCGCTGTACCACACTCTGCGCAATGCGTCCTTTTAAGGAGTTCTTCATTGAGTCTTTTGTGTTTTTGTGCTTTGCAGCCGGAAACAGTTAACTTTTGCCGTTGCTTCTCGTGTCACACGGCTTCAATAGACACCGCCCCAGGTGGCTACATAAACCACGCCATCTCAAGACGGGGGGGGGGGGGTCAGTCTACCTCCATGACCCCGCTTGTTCGGCGTCCCAAAATGAGGACATACATGCATACGTAAATGCCAATTGCCCAGGGTGCCCATAGTGGAGAGATATGTGTAGCTACATAACACCTACCTTCTCGGGGTCCCCAAAGTGAGGAGATCAATGTGGCAAAATTTAGCCCAAGCTGCATAACCCCTGCCTTCTCGGGGTCCCCGTAATGGGGAGAGATCAATCCAAACATAGCCATACATACATAAGTGCTATTTTCCCAAGGTGCCCATCGTGGAGAGATTTGTGTAGCTACAAACCACCAACCTTTTGGGGTCCGCAAAGTGAGGAGATCGGTGTGGCTATGTAAGCCCAAGCCTTGCCTTCTCGGGGTCCCCATCACGGGGAGAGGTCAACGTGGCTGCATAACCCCTACCTTCTCGGGGGCCCTGTAGTGGGGAGAGATCAATCCGAGTCTCCAAAAAGGGGACAAATAAATACCCCATTCCTTATCGGGGGATTACCCATGGTACACAAACGTCAAGATGGCTACAGAAACATTGCGTTCTCACGGTGCCCGAAAGTGGGAACAATCATGGTGGCTACATGCCCCAAGAGACCCGGCATGTACTCCTTCCCTAGTGGACCAATTCTCCAAAAGATGACAAACGCAGGTGCATTCATACATTCGTCCCAAGTCACTGCACCAGGCTGTGCGCAATGTGTCTTTTTGAGGAGTTCAACATTCAGTCTTTTTGCCTTCCATCGGAAAACAATTAACGTTTGCCATGTCTCCCGCGTCACATAGCTTCAATCAACACCGCCCCATGTGGCTACATAAACCACGCCATCTCAAGGGGGGGGGGGGTCAATCTGGCTCCATAACCCCTGCTTCTCGGGGTCCCATAGTTGGGAGAGATCAAGGCGGCTTCCTAACCCCGTGCCTTTCGGGGACCCGAAAGGACGATATTCTGCAGAGCAATATGTGATTTCCGTACTGAATCAGTGCCAAACACTGGAACTGCTGGTGTACGCTACTGGCATCTTTGTTAATATTCCAAATACCCCACAGTTGGGCAGCCAAAACTGCATGTGAAGATCGTGTGGCTCGTGGCAAGGGATAGGCAGGAAGGAAATCATATTAAGGAGCAATAGTCCATGGGGCTTCTACCCATTCCAGCCCCCAGACTCACCCAAGGGGCAAGTCGCGCGGGTTTCTGGAGAGCTGCCGCCCTGTATGACAAGAGGCTCCCCCCTCCGTCCTTTAGGTTGCCTCACGTGAGGCCCGTCCATGCTTCATGAGCCCCTCCGCGCTGTTGGAAGACAGAGCACCCTCCTGCATGCTGTACAGCATGGTGGAGTGTCGTGCATGGGGGTCACGAACCCATCCCTGGCCCTGTCGGGCCATGCCAGGCAATTCCGTGCAGAGACGCTGTGCTCCGCGAAGAGAGGGAAAGGTAAAGGGGTTAGGGGGCCACTCCCCCGCGGGGCGAGCGGCAGCGCCCAGTGTTTTGTCTCAGCGCGTAGATGCGCAAACTCCCCCGGATGCACTTCTAGGATGGGCTCCGCCGTCGCCGTCACCCCCGGTGCAGATGGAATACACCTCGGAGGAAGGGCCCTCTACCCCGGAGGTCTTCTCCTCGTCGTCCTCGTGGGAATCTGAGCCCATCAACACTGGGGGACGCTTCCGACGAGCGACAGCGGGGCCCAGATGCGGCCCAGCGCGGTCCTCACCGCCACACGCAGTGCCCCGCACACGCGCTCCCAGGGCCCGATCCGTTCACCGGTCAGGGAACCCGGCGCTGAGGAAGTCACGGCGTAGGGCACCACCTGCGCGGGTGCCCTGAGGGGTCAAAAGGCGGCAGTCGGTCACAGAACGGCCGGGGAGCCCACGACGCAAGCGACCCCAGCTACAGCAAGGGGATGCGCGGTCACATACGGCCCTGGAGGCCCCAGACCGTCACGGGAGCCCAGCCGGAGCTCCCCTCCCCATGTCCAGGCATGCGCTCTCATACCTACAGCTCACTGGCAAGGGATAGGCAGGGCTGGAGTGGTCATCTGAGCTCGTCAATAATCACAGCTCTTTACTCGCCATGGCAAAGAATGAGGCAGAGAGACGGATGCCGCTCTGGAGAGCACATGCAACCCAGTCACAGTCACTGACGGTCACTCTCGGCCACGTGACGGTCACAGGGATCCCCTGCAGTGTCAAGAGCCAGTAAGTACAAAGGAAGGGGGGGGGGGGATTCTACAAAGGCCGGCTGGGCACCACGAAGTACCCCCAGCGTCCTGTGCCATGCCTGTCGTGTGACCGGAGTAGTTTGTGTCTAACGGGAGTGGGAAGGGGGGGGGGGGGGGTGCACTTTTGGGGGTCAGAGTGGAATTTCAGTCCCACTGCTCCCCAAGGTAGCATCACCGCCCCCGAGGCGGCCACTCCCCTGCCGGTGCTGGCAGGGGCTCTTGACACGGGGCCCTCGAGCCCTCATCCGCATCCAAGGACGCGGTGCAGGGCAGGGCATACCCCAAGTCACAGAAGTTCGACGGTGGCCCAATTCCCACGTCAATCCGAATGAGAGTTCAGGAAATTGGACTATCGGCCCACGCCCACACCAAAGGGGAGGACACACAGACTGGACCGCACCCGACACCAAGAGGAGGAAACCTGAGACGGTGATAGAGGTGCACGAGGATGAATTCGATGGATCATCGCGGCACAGGAAAGAGTGGCACGAATCAGTGAAGAGGGACCGGGAGAAGGAAAATGACACACTCGAGTCGGTGGGCAGTGCACTGAACAGACCTGCAAGTGGTGTGCATCCATGACAGCACCGGGCACACACCCTTGAAACTTGGGATGCTTGTTTTTTGTTGCTTTCAGTGAACATAGTCCGACAGCTGTGAAGGTGAGTTGCCAGCAGGGTTATGATACATTACGGCGCGAGGCCAGAGTCATACAGCATCTTTAAGACAGGCCTGCCCCTCACAAAGAGAGGGGACACTGTCTTCTCCTTCCGATCCTGCAGAGTAGGCTGCCCGGCATCAGCCGCGCCTTCAAAATGAAGCCACCTTCGAAGCTTAGGATACACACACGGTACAGACTGGGCACGGGAAGAAAGCACTTGAGGTGCGGCTTTAAAGATGCTTGCTTCATCGTGTCTGAGGGCCCTGGGGAAGGAACCGTACAGGACGAGAGAAGTGGCGGGCAGCGGGTGTGTGACACATGCACATTTGACAGTTGGGATACACACGAGAGACACACTTGTGAAAACTGGGATACCAATGGAGACAATTATCAGGAGTTTTGGGATACCAGGGGGGTCCTTAAGAGAAGAAAAAAGTGTTCCTGAACGGCAGTTTGGCAAAAAAACCGCGTGTAGCTCATATGTTCAACCATGATTGGTGGCGATTGGCGGTTGGCGGTTGGCGACTGGCGGTTGGCGGCGGTTGGTGGTGGTTGGCGGCGATTGGTGGTTGGTGATTGGTGGTTGGTGGCGGTTCGCAGTGGTTAGCAGTTGCCAGTTGGTCGCCGCTGGCGGTTGGCGGCGGTTGGCAGTTGGCGGTTGGTGGCGGTTGGCGGTTGGTGGCGGTTGGTGGTTGGCGGTTGGTGGTCCCTTGGGGCGGTCCATCAGGGCGGTCCTTAACAAAAAAAAATCTAGTTCCTCAAGGACCCCCCTGTGGGATACACACTATCTGCAAGACTGGCACTGGACACCCTCTGGATGGGCAAAGGGAACTCGGGCAAAGCTTCTAGTGCCCAGAGGCACATTCGTGTTTCAGAGGGGGAGGAGTGCTGGAGGGTGGTGTGGTAGAACTTGTTTTTGGTCATGTTTCGAGTTCAGGTCTATGCACAACCCAGCGGGATGGCACAGGAGGCACTCGGGAAGAGCGTTCTGGACCCCACATTGGCAGCCTTGCCTGGAACTCTCTGTGTAGATGGGGCTCAATCATGGTCGGCAACAGATACTGGATGCCCCCGCCCAGGCAATTCCAGCCAATGTTCCAAGTGTCAATCAGCAATCAAACTGCTATGCTACCCTGTACCCCCCTTGCAAACTCCCGGGTTAGCGCGCGACGGTCTCCCGGGTGGGGGGGGGAGACGGTCGCCAAGTGACGGTCTCCCGGGGGGGGGGGGGGAGATTGCAAGGGTATTTCAAGGCAAACCGTGGTACCCTCCACCGATGCAAGCAAAGAGAACACGTGTGAAGCGACTTTCGCATTGATGCGGTGCCAATGTGTTTCATCCAACACTAATGTTATTGAGGATCCAAAGGAACGGTGAAGAACTTCTGGGTACGAGAATAACACGCTTTGAACTGTTTGTAGTAATGGGAAAGCAATGCAAGGCCATGCGTAAACCAGATGGGCAACACAAACCAGCACAATACATGTTAACTAGAAAAACATGGAAGTGACGGTCTCCCGGGTGGGGGGGGGAGATTGCAAGGGGGGGGGAGTTTGCAAGGGGGGTACAGGCTACATCCGGTCGTTATGATACAACCTGTAATGTACACAATGTGACCTGCAATAGTACGCATGAAACCTGGCGCACCGCATTTACCTGTGAGCAGGCTACCACAAAAACACAGGCGGTACCCGCCAATGTGTAGATGGAGGGTTGGGGGGGTGCGGGAGATTTTGGCAACAACGAGGACACTCAATGCAACTCGATCCAACGCGCCTTCGGTGCCGCACCGACCTCCATATGTACAATGCCATCAGACTTGGGCAGGATCAGGAGGCAACTGAAGGTACGTAGGACGTGCAGGGGACATGAGTGGCACGAGGGGAAGGAATGTGTATTAAGCTTGGGCACCCACGCATGCGTGCTCCCTCTGGGGGCGTTTTCGCACAGTGCGGGCACAGCGCGGGCACAGCGCCAATCATTACGTTGTTTATCCCGGGAACACCCCTGCAAACCACCCCCCTACAGACGCGTGCATGATCCATTCAAAACAGCATCGGGGGTGCAGAATTCAGGCCCCTGGGACCCATGGCAAGCATCAGACTAAAACAAAAAATCCCTGGTGTACCAGCAGGGGCTGTAGGGTGCAGCATTCAGGACCCTGGGCCCCGTGGCTACCAGGGGTGAAAAACAGCGCTTTCGCACAGCGCAGGCACAGCACACGGTGCGCCCCCTCTGTTGCCCTGCTTTGGGAGACGTGGAGAAGATGCCCCTTTGCCGACAGAGCGAGAGGCCCCCTCAGCGCGAGGTCCTGATTTTGCTCCCTGGATGCTCGGCCGCGGCCCTGCTGGGCCTCCTCACCTCCCGGGAAGAGAGGTGCACGATTCCTCTCCATCACAAATAGCCCCACTTGCTGTGTAATCGCTGGTGTACGACAGTTCCCTCACAGGCCCCGAGGGAACATCGTCAAAAAGGCCAAAATTGACCCCCCCCCCCCGAGGGAACTGCAAGGAGCTCGTGGGGCAGAGCAAGACATGCAGAAATCAAGGGGGCCGTCAGCGCCATGCTCTGAGGGACCGTGAACCTGAGCAAGCACAACAGTGCCGTCTCAACGCGAGATATCAACAACAGTACAGGCGGGGTATGTGTTAGCATGTTTGGCTGGTTCCCTGGACCTCCATTATCCTGCTGAGACGTGCACAGAATAAATCGAACAACCATCTGACGGGCAGGAGCGCGCGGCCCCGCCCGCAAACTACTGCACACTGTGGACAAGAGGGCGGTGGTGCCAAACTGGGGTTTCTGGGGATCGACATTCATGGCTGAATTGCGAGAAAAAACTGAGTGATCTGCATGATGCATGGGTAAATGCATTGCCTGAGATGCAATCGACGCATTTGCAGTACAGAAATCCCACCAAAACCTGAAAAAACACCGTACCTGTGTAAATTGAAATGTTTTTTTTTTGGCTCAGACCAAGATGAGCTGACGTAGCCTGCTCACTTCACAGTACTCAAGGTGACCCCTCGGGATCAAGGTTCAGAGCTGTCCAGTGCTGCGATGATCCCACAAATGACTGTGGTAGCGGATCTGACACGTAGTGAGGATGAGCTGAGTGATCTGCATGATGCATGGGTAAATGCATTGCCTGAGATGCAATCGACGCATTTGCAGTACAGAAATCCCACCAAAACCTGAAAAACCACCGTACCTGTGTAAATTGAAATGTTCAAGGTGCCGGTCCCCTTGCCGCCCACAGGGGAATTGCACAGGCAAATTATGTAGCAAGGGCGAGACGGGGGGGAGATGGCCCAATTGTGACTGTGCCTGAAGGGCTGTAATATGTGCAACAGCCCATGGTGGTCTCTGAGTGCAGTGCTGGAGCGATGAAGCAAAGGATAATTTGCTACTGAGTGCCTCTGTGTCACAGGCAATCACAGGCATGGGCAGTAAGGTTGAGTCTGATCCCAAAGCTGAACCTGAAGCCAAACACCGTAAGCCCGTTACCGATATATATCGAGGCATTGAGGGTAAATGCAAGCGCTGTGCACGAACATTGGACATTGAGTATGTGGTGGCTGGTGAGAAAGGCTGGTCGGTGTGGAGAGTTCTGCCATAAAAGGCTAAGTAAGCAAGGGGGGCATGACGTCAGGTTTTCAATTAATCAGGATGGTCCCGACCCCATGTTGGACTGCTTCAGTTCAATCGCATTACTGTCAGTTTCAGTTTCAAGTGAGTATAGGGGGGAGGGGAGTACTTTAAGGAGGTGGGTCAGCATGGGTCAATGCAGTGGAAAACTTTTTAGGCATGGCGTGATACAGGCCCACTCACCATGAATGGTGTGTGCCAAATGCCAGATGCCCAACTGCTGTTTGTTGATTCAGAACAATTGTTTGCGTGTATGTAAAGCCCACAGCAATTCGGAACAATATCATAGCTTGTCAACCATGTCATTGTGTGTGTGACGCCCAAATCAATTGAAACCACAACTGGCGTTCACTATCATACACCACTTCTACAGCTCTGTGTGCACTGCAGCAATGTTCAATGTTCCGTGTGTGTATGTCTGTGTGCCACCCCCAATCATTTTGCCAAAGCAATAGCGTTCGCTATGATACACCACCTCTCTACAGCTCTGTTCGCACTGCAGCAATGCTTGGTGACTCCACCCGGCGCTGTATGTGTGTGTGGAATTTCATATTTAGGAGGGCACGTGATGTGAAGGGGAAGGGAGGGGGGTGTGTGGGTTAGAGCCTACCTGAAGCCTGCTCTAGCCCTCCCCCACCCAACCCGGTATATCGCGGCGCGACAGAACATATTTCAGAGGGAGACCAACATTGGCTTGCATGGGGGGTTGGGGATGACGACAGATGGCTGCAGCATGGCTTGCTTTCCTGTTGGCAGCAACGTGTGTGTGCCAACTGCCAATTGACCCATCTGGGGGGTGATTTCAACGCCTTCAGTTCTCACCATCAGCAATTCTTTGATGCCTGTGTGTGTGTGTGTGTGTGTGTGACACCCAACATGTTCCTCAAGTTCATAGCATTCACTATCATACATCACCACTCTACACATTGTCTGCATTACAGCAATGTTTGGGTGCACAATTGGGGGAATCAGATCTTAGCACAGATGTGAGTGGCACACGCTGTGGCAGGCTGAGGCAAGGAGGGGAGGGATATCAAGAGTAGTTCCACAGAGCCTAAAGGCCCCTGCGGAACAAAGTGGACACTGCTCTGAACGATCTATGACGGCGCCTCCAGCGCTGTATTTGTGGACAACTGTCCTCCCTCTCAGCACGACACGAAGACTATGTTCAGTGCATGCTTGCGCCCTACTGCGCCCAGCAGCCCCACATCATGCATCCCTGCCCTAGAGCAATTGGCGATGGACTCTTGCCTCTTGCCTCACAAATGACAAATCCTTCGTAGTGTGGGCCCTCTAAGCATCCCTTTCCTTGGACCCTGAGAGATGGGATAAGTCTTTGAAGCCCGGATCATTGCGGGGACACTGGCATCAGTGTCCGAACTCCTGAATACAATGGGGATTCTGGAGTGAGGGACCTCAAGCCCGAGCACAGAGGCAAAATCGGGGTACCAGGTGTTGTTGGAGTATTTAATCCCGAATACAATGAGGATTCCCGTCGTGGAGGCGGCGTCGCAATGCTAATCCTTGGTGGTGGCGAAAGAGCCGCTGGCAGTGCGGGGCACTCCAGCTCTGCCCAACCCTTCTGCAGAATCAGATCCCTCGGTTGGATGGGTAGAGCCATATGTGCTCTGTGGAGGCTCTGCCGTGACCAGCCCTGAAAAGGGTCCGGCAGACCTTTCCATCCGCCCTCACATGGTGCGAGTGGTGGTGATGAGTTGCCTGTGTGTGTTTTTAGAAAGGGAGGTACCATGTGTGTGCTTGGTACGGTTGAAGTCGGAGACCCATTTGCCGCATTGAGGAGCGCATGCCAGTTTTGTCCTGGAAACCATGACTTCTGTTTGGATGTGGTGCGGCTCCGCAGGGGGCCGAACCTTCAACTGCGAGTGTGTGAAACCGGGGCCATGAAATCAGGGGTGGGGCGGGGGTTGGCGGTCCTTTGGACATGATCAAGGAGGGCACTGCAAAAGAGGCGATGCACACACTGCCAACCTGTTGCAGCCCCCTCTCCGTCTTGGCCGGACTGTGTACATGCCCCTCCGTCGACTGTGGCTTGGATGAGGCTGTGGCTCACACACTGCCGAACCGATTTTACTCCCAATAACAACAATGATAAAGCACAACGGCACGCTCCCCATGCGTACTAAAGCCTAGACAGAGGGGGCGGGGCATAGTAGCACCATAGCCTTCTTCCTTCCCGCGCCTGCGTGGCCTCGGGGCTTGTACAGGGCGCATGCGCACGTGGTGCCACCCACCCCCGCGTCTAAAAGGCGGGCAAAGTGCAAAAAAGGCGCGATTGAATTTGGGGCCCGTACTTGAGACGAGTGGCCTGCGGACGGGAAGTATGACACAGTCGAAGGGGGCTTCATGCTCCATCGGGTGCCCATTGCGAGTGCACTGCAAATGCAGGCACACGCTCACCGGAACACGGTCCCTTTGGGCATTGGGGCCTCGAGAGGCAGGCAGGGGAAGGACACAGCCCATGCGTGAGCGCCAGTCCCGTCGGTAATACCGCAGCGGGGGGACCACCCAACGGCCACAAAACAATACGTTTTGGTGCAGACCCGGGGAAGCTGGCAGAGCGCTCTCACCGGACGGTACTCGAGGGAGTTTGGCTGGTTCCCTGGACCTCTCGCTGCCCTCAATACACATGGACCTCTCGCTGCCCTCAATACACATGGACCTCTCGCTGCCCTCAATACACATGCAGGTATAAATCGAACAACCATTTGACGGGCGGGAGCGCGCGGCGGTGGAGCCAAACTGGGGTTTCTGGGGAAACCTGGGTTCTTGGAATCAGGAATCAGAGCAGTCCAGTGCTACGATTGCCCCACAGCTCCGTGTGGCAGCGGACATGACACGTAGGCAGGGCGAGCTACATCTGAAACCAGCGGATGCAGCGGGAATCGTCACGCATGTTTTCTTGTTCAGATCTGGGGAAGGCTGTCCTTGTCTGCTGAGCCGGCGAGGCCTGCATACCGGACAGTACTGAAGAAGCAAGGAGCGGAGCCATCCAATCCTGCAGTTGTCGCACAGAACACCATCGTAGTGGACACAGCACATCGTGAGGACAAGCTTGAGCTGACGCCCAGGAAACGTTGTTTGGGGGGTGCAGGATGAGCTGGCGTAGCCTGCTCACCGTATGGCACTCGAGACAACCTCTCCAAATCAAGATTCAGAGCGGTCCACGTCTACGATGATCCCGCGAAGGACTGCGGCAGCAGGTCTGGCACGAGGTGAGAGGAGGGGCGGAGTCTGAAACGGGGCGATGCAGCGGGAGACTGCCGCGCTGGGAGGCTTCGCAGGGGTGCTCTCGAGGCACCAAAGACAGTGGGCTGAAAGCGACAGCGGAGTGCGTAGCACGGCGGCACACAGGGGGGCGCCCAGTGTGCCTGGGACGTACAGACAGATGGTACCCCCCCCCCCCTTTGTATGAGCTACGCAAAAGTCCCAAATCAATACGGTCCCTACGGCTACTGTAGCTTGGACAAGGCCGCAGATCCCCAGTTCCGCCACTCGGGCTGTGTGACAAGCAGTCAGGGGGCGCAGGGCACAAACAGGCAGACAAAGGTCACTCAAATCTGGATGCTGCTGGACTCGTGTCTCTCTTCGGGCATTGCTCACACAAGTCCCAAATCAATACAATCCCTACGGCTACTGTAGCTTGGACAAGGCCGCAGACCCCCAGGTTCAAAAAGAGAAGATTGCATGGTGAGCTGGTGCAAGAAAGGGGAATATAATGCACAAATATAGCCAAAAGCAGAGCTATGTGGGTTCAGATGGGGGCACATTCACAACAGATGTGTCCATGACCCTGTGTAGCTGGCAAATTTGTCACCAAACCCATGTCTTATGTGGCCGCACTACATTTGTACCGAATCAAATTAGGTCCCGAATTAATACGGTCCCTACACCCGCTGTAGCTTGGACAAGGGCGTAGCTATATACAAGGGGGGTAGGCTGACAGCTGCAGCGGCGTGCACGACACCACCAGACCGGGGTGCGGATGCTCCACTGGATCTGACGCCAGGAAGTGCAGGGGGGGTCTGCCACGCCCGATGGCATCCCTGTGTGCTCTGGCACAGAGAAAGACCGAAGGCTGATGGGGGCAGCAGTGTGCAAACCCCATATGACCGGGGAAAGGGGCAACAGCGTTGTACTGGAAGGGCCAGGCACCGGCCACAAAGAGACGGCACTCACCAAAGGAGCACAGCACCGCAGGACTGAGACAGCAACGCAGAGACCCCGGAATGCGCCCGCACGCCACGCGCCGCGGGCGCCACGGGTCAAAGAAGTGTGGTCAGACGGGGCCTGGCCCCGGGCGCGTGGCTGCAGGCACAACACGGCGTCGGTTCCATGCGAAGCGTTGGCGACACAATGGCCTTGGGCCACTGCGTTCTCCGACACTCCGTTGGCCCCTTGCGAGGGGTACTGGCGCCGCGCGCGCACCGCACACCGCGCGCTACCGCGGCGAGTACACCCGGAACGGCCTGAGTTTTACCTCCGAAAACTGCCCCGCGGGAGAGCAAACGCCGCAGCCGCAAACATCGCACGAATGCCCCTCCTTCCCAGGGGGAATCCTTGCACTGCACGCGCACTGCGCTTAAGGCGCCCCCCCACAAACATGGCACAATCAAGAGCACAATACAATTGGCACCCACTTCATAATCTTGGAGATGGCCCTTGGCCCGTCGTAGCCCTTCGCGGTCCCAAATAAGTACATCCGCGGAGGTGCCCGCCGCGAGAGGACCAACGCAACACCTTTCCCATAGATGTCACCAAATAGCAGCGCCGCGCGCGCGCTGCGTCAGGTGCCGCCCCCCCCTTGTACCTACCCTCGCGAACACAGATTCAGAATCAAGGATCAGAGGTGAAGCAAATCCTGTTTAGGAGCATAGCCCATGGGTTGGATGGCTATTTTCCCTCATCATGGCTTTCCCTGGTGTCCGGTGCTCCGGTTGTGTCCCACAAAGCGATGAGGTAGCGGACACCGCATGCAGTGACGGCGAGCATAGGAGTGCACGTCCCTCAGATATGTATATGTACAAGTGTGGGGCTGCGGGCCTCCGTTGTCCCGAACCCCGCCAACGGGGGGCTGGGGCAGCGCTGCACAGCCACCTGCCTCCCTCCCTCCCTCCCTCCCTCCCTCCCTCCGTCCATCCCTCCCTCCCTCCGTCCTTGCCTCCCACTCCCTCCAAGTCCCACCCAAAGCCTTGGAATGCCTCGCGTGGCGGTGCGATACATCGCCATCTCATATATACCTCACACCAACCCCACCCCTTTCGAGAGCAACACTAAAGTTCCGCCTCGTGTTGCTCCGACAGGGGCGTTGTTCGCGCGCGCGCGCGAAGACATGAGCGGTGAGAGCAAAGCAAAGCAGCATTGAGGTCCAGAATGGGGCATGACCAATGCAGCGGTCAGGCAACAAGTGGCAAGACAGAAACCAGCGTCCCCAAAACACCGTCCCCAAGCCTCAAATAACCGAAAAAACTGGATCTTCATGGACCACCAGACATTGGGACCACCAAATTACACGGTTCCAAAAATTGCGGAAACAGCGCCGCGTTGTTCTGACACGGGAGTTGTTCTCGCAAGGGGGGGGGGGGGTCGCCACAACTTTGTGTTTCGAACACGAAGGAGGCACTCAAATTTGCAATGTTGGGGGCAAACTGATCCCACAACGAACGACCGGCACCCGTAGCCAAGCACTGGGGACCCATTTGCGCACAGCAAAAAACAGGTCCGGTGATCGTGGGTGTGGGGGGCAGGGCTGCGCGTGAGGGGGAGGGAGGCGGAAGGGGGGGTTTCAAGAGCGGTTACCAGAATGGTTACTGGCGGTTGGACAGCGGTTGCAGTAGCCGTGCTGGCGGTTGCCAAACGGTTGGGGGGCAGTAGGGGGGCGCAGAGCTGCAGTTTTGGGGCGGACTGACAGATATCCCCAAGTGACGGGGGGGGGGGAAAGAGTGGGGGTGGGGGGGCAAGACCCCCTTTAAGCGCCGGCCTCGTGGGAGGTACAGCCGCTGCACCCCCCAGACGGTCCCGACGGGTACACACACCAAGCAGCGACTACGAGTAGTACTAGTAGTAGTAGTAGTAGTAGTAACGTCAAGGACTAATCAACAACAAAAAAGACGCGAGGAAGCAAGGAGAGGCACACGCAGGGTGGCAACCCTCGTGAGTGGCACAAGTAAGGCATGGAAGGCATAGGAACAGGAGCGTTGTTCGGGTTGCCAGGTTGTGATGCAGTGTGAACATTCACTTCCTATACTTTTTGGCCACGCCACACTTGTGCTCACCTTTATGTTGGTTCGCATCTGCATGGCCCCGTGCGGGGTGATATCCCACCGTTGTTTACCGCACCTCGGCGACCATTTTGGGGGCAAGTACTATGAAACGTGCTGCTTTCCTGTGCCTTTTGTCATTTTCCACAATCCCCTCGTTGGCGACGATGAGTTTAGGTGTAAGCTTACGTCGGCACCCCGGTACAGAGCGTACGGTGGAGGGCTTTGGGCAGGGCCCCTTCTCCACCCCAGGACCGCAGGGAGAGGGTGTGTGTGTGAGAAGGAGAGGGAGGCACTGGCCCCGGGGAGGGGGAGGGGGGCTTAGCACGGGCGCAGGGCCGCGACCCGCGCCAGGACGCGCCCCAGAACCGTCCCGACGGGCGCCGACACGGACTCCACGAGTCCCAGGGTCTCGGCGTCGTACCAGACCCGCCGCCACACGCAGTGGTCCGCGCCCCGAAAGCGGGTCCACAGCGCCATCAGGATCTTCTCCTGCGCCTCCGGCCCCGCGGCGGCCCCGAGGGCCGCGCGCACGACCTCCCACACGTACTCCCAGCCCCACGCCCGCCAGTCGGCACCGGGCGCCCGGCCGGGCCCGGCGGCGAGCCCGTGAAAAGCGTCGGGGACGTACCGGATGTGCGCGCGCGCCTCGAAATCGCAGGGCAGGTCACGGTCGCCAGCCCCGAGCAGGTCGCGCAGCCGGGCCTCCGTGACGTGCAGCGGCTGCGGCGCAGAGTACCGCAGGACGACCAGCGCCGGCGCGCCGGCCAGCGCCGTCTCGCACCAGGCGTGCGTCGCGCGCGGCCCCCAGGCGCCGCGGCCCACGCACTCCGCGACCAGCGGCCACCACCGCCGCGCGTCCGCCGGGCACGCGTGCACGTAGTGCGTGCAGTACCGCTCGAAGAGGTCCGGCAGCGGCAGCGCGTCGGCCTCTGCCGCGGGCGCCGCCGGGGCCATGACGTGGTGCCAGAACGCGGGCCGCCCGGCCGCGGCGCCGAGGCAGGCGGGGGCCGCCCCGGAGGACACCGGCCGTTCCCACACCACCGGCGGCGCGCGCAGCGGTGCAGCCCCCGGGTCCGCCTCGTCGGGCGCGCACGACGCCGTGGGGCGCTCGGCGCCGGGCACGTCCAGCGCCCGCAGCACGCGCGACGCGAACGGGGTCTCCTGCAGCACCTCCAGCGCGCACCGCCCAGCGACGAGGCGGCCCTGCGCGACGCGCCGCACCGCGTGGTCGAGGCTCCGGGCGGCCCGGCGCACGCGCGCGAGCGACTGCCAGTCGAGGAACAGCACGATGCTCTGGTGGACGTCCCGCAGCGGCGAATCGGCGGCGAGGAGGGTGGCGTGCCGGGCGGGGGCTGCGGGCGCGGGGGTGGGCTCGCAGGCCAGGCCCGTCCAGAAGGCCCGGAGGCGGGGCAGCGAGTGGCGCATGAGGTACGCGAAGATGTCGTCCGGCCGTGCGTGTCCGTCCCAGAGGATGTGTAGCAGGTCGTCGAGGATGCCTGAGACACGAACACGTGCGGCGGATGGGGTACCGTGTGAGAGGGGGAGAGGGGTGTCCCCTAAAGGCTGGTGCAGTACCGCGCAGTCGAGCCGGTATCCAGCGATGTGGGGGAGGGGGGGGTCGGGGGGGGGCGCTGCATAAAGGCTGGTGGGATACCATGTGGGACCAGGGGGTGCCATAAGGACACTCACCCCCCTTTTTTTTTCCCTATGGCATCCACTCTCTGATGTTTGGTGGCTACCCACCAACCGCCATCGGTTACCCACCAACCGCCATCGGTTGCCCACCAACCGCCATCGGTTACCCACCAACCGCCATCGGCTACCCACCGGCCGCCATCGTAGGGCGTATTGGACACTCCGAGTTTTTTTTTTCCTTCATTATGGCACCCCCTGTGTGGGACACCCGGTTTGGCATACCCCCAGCACTATTGGCCGGGCCCCCCTCCTGGTTGACTGGCGGTTGCACCGCACAGCCAAAACGTTGAATTGCCGTGTCTCTTGGCATCGGTAATGAAGGTGCCAAGGAGGGTTTTCGGGGGTCGGTGCCATTGCTGCCTCATTTGTGCCCGATGCGTGTCCCGCAGGGGTGGTATGTGTAGAAATCCGCATTGAAAAGGGCTTGAAAATGAGCCCAGGGCCAGGGTCTATCTCAACAACATGTGAAAATGCTGGTCCCCGAACGAAAACCGTTTGGCCAGAAACGTCTCCCATCCAAAACCGGGCCGTTGTGGGCCAAATCGCTTTCGCATATTGGTGAGATAGGCCCTGGGTTCGGGCTCATTTTGAAGCCCTTTCCTGCAGACTTCAGAAAGTATACGTACCACCCCTACCCCTACATGATGACATGTTGGCACATCAGAGCGAAACATCCCGGAAAGTTCCAAAATCCTCCGCGTTCCACAGCAAATGTTCCTTCAGACGTGGATCCACCGTCTAAGTTGCCACCCCAGGCCACTGGCTACCTGGAGGGAAGGGGGGGGGGGGGGGGCAGGGCTTCTTTTGAGCAGGCGGGGGGAGGGGGGGAGGGGGTTTTGGACCCAAAACTTGGTGTACCAAAAATGGCCTGACCAGATTTTCCCAATTGTAAATTTCGTTTTTTCCCACTATGGTCACTTTGGTCTGGGGAGGGGGGGAGGGGGTTTTGGGGGAGGGCCCCCCCCCTTGGTTTTTAATTATTCTAAAGAAGCCCTGGGGGGGGGGGGTGCATAAAGGTACCCTGTAGTACTAAGAGAGGGAAGGAAGGCTCAATAGCGTGGAGGGTGGATTGGGCTGCAAACACGGGGCACATATGCGGGAAATGGGTCCCGTTGTCGTGCGGCATGGGGAAGTCCATGGAGTGAGGTACGCCCTCAGGAACGTGTGGGGTACGTCAGGGAGGGAAGTATGCCGGTTCACCCAGGCATCCCCTGCCTCCCAAGGAATAGCTGAACGGGTGCCCCCACGTTCCAGGACACCCAGACACCCAGAACTGTGTTTGTTTTTTCAAAAAAGAAAAAACGCCGTTTTTGATTTTTTTTCATGGGGGATATTGTTTTTGCATCGCACTATGAGCACATCTGTGGTTTTTGATGGTGTCACTCAACAGCTCAACCAATCTCAACAACACAAAATATTATTTGGCTGATGCTTGCTGCCCCATGACATGGTCTACCCCCTACCTTCCCCTTCCTGTCACCCACTGGCCGACTCCGCTACGGTCTTTGCCACTCTTGCCCCTACAACACGCCTACACCCCGCCCTGCTCCAATGAGGCCGGTCAGTGGGAGAGCTCCATAATGAGGCGTAACGGCGGAACGTGATGTCCTTTTCAATCGGAGGGTTTTGAGCCTAATGACGGCGGTTCTGTGCTAACGGACAGTGGCTGTGAGCCAAGCAACAACGGTTGTGGGGCTCGAGGACGGCGGTTGTGAGCCAACCCACGGCGGTTGTGAGCTAACCGACGGCGGTTGTTGGGCTCATGGACGGCGGTTGTGTGCCAACCGACGGCGGTTGTGTGCCAACCGACGGCCGTTGTTGGGCTCATAGATGGCGGTGGTGAGCCAACGGACGGCGGTTGTTGGGCTCGCGGACGGCGGTTGTGAGCCAACCGACGGCGGTTGTGAGCCAACTGACGGCGGTTGTTGGGCTCACGGACGGCGGTTGCACAACAAGGCAGACCACCCAACAACCCGCTCCCCAAAACACGCCTCCGGGGCATACCTCCCTCAGGGCCCTGGGGCTGGGGCCACTTCACCGGCGAGGGCGCGCCCGACCCCGGGACCATGCGCACTCGCATCAACCGTCGGTGGATCATGCGCGCCTTCAGGGGGACGGGCTGGGCCCTCAGCAGGCTCACCAGCTCCTCCTGCTCCTCCGCCCACACGGCGCAGCGCCGGGAGGCCTCCCAGTCGCTCACGAGGGCGCGGGGCAGCGCCGCGCGGTCGTGCTCCTCCTCCGCCGCCAGCGCACACCGGTCGGACGCCTCCTCGCCGCCCACCACGCAGTGCACGTGCGGCGCGGGCACGTTGGTGTAGGGCCAGGAGCTCGTCACGCGCACGATCCAGTCTCCGATGTCCTCGGGTCCCTCCGGCTCCTCCTCATGCCGCTCCTCCAAAGCGAAATCCTCGGGTTCGAGTCCCAGGTCCATCATTTCAAGATCATACATGGCCATGTCTGAAGGGTGTGCAATGCAGGGCAACAGGAAGCGGCAGTGACGTCCTTTTCTTCGGGGCAGGGGGGAGTTGCCCCCACCTCCAAATGCCAGGAGGTGTAGGATGGGGCCGCCTGATCCTTTAGAGTCTGATGGGCAACCTTAGAAAGGGCTTGTGCGAAGCGCATGCACACAGGGGCAACCGGGCTTTCAAGTGAGGGGGGGGGGGGGGTTGATAGAGCCCCCTGGGTAGACCCCCCCAAAGCAAGACTGACCCCCGGGCCTCAGAGGTGACCCAGACCCAAAAATCAGCGCTGATCGTCGAGGGGTTTCAGAAAAAACATCATTTGGTGAAAAAAAAATTTGACCATTTTTAATGCCGAAAAAATTTTTCGGCACCTTCGACGCCAGTGATCATGATAAGTGATTAATGGTGCCCGTCAATTGAGCCCTTTTCACAACCCCCCTCCCCCCCGCCAGGATTTGGGGGGCTCTATTGACCCCCCCCCCCCCTTGAAAGCCCGGTATGCCCAGTGGCCATTACCTGCCAGTGTACGGGAACCAACTGCGAAATCACCAACAACAGAAAACCACATGCAAAAGCCAGACGTTCTAGGGAAATCAACTGGGCATACTACACGTATGGGTCATGTTTGCAACTTGTGTAAAGATCGTTGTGGCTGTCGTCTCCACAGCACCCCCTGCAAACTGGTGCGTCCAAACCAGAAAAATTTGCACACAATGCACAATGCAACCCCTTGTGTCATGCGTGTGCCCTGGCAGGAGGTTGCTCGCCGGTGTGGGTGGGTGAATGGGGGATTCAGGGACCCGTGTTATCAAATCGGGGCGGAATATCCCCGGCCTGAGTGCAAACCAGGTCCCACTCGGCGTTCACAACTTGACATCCCAACAGTCCCCTGTGGGTGTGGCGTCCGTGGGTGGGGCGAGGCGTTACACAGGCAGGGCTGGGGCATACACGGGACATTCTCAAACTGGTCGCATGAACATGTGCCACGGCAGGGCAAACCAGGAGAGAGTTTGGGGACCAAGGTGGTGGGGGAGAAAAATCGCCATTGCAACATCTACACTGTGCGAATGATGGGGGATATTACACACCGCGCAGTCCCGGGTCCCGCACTGTGCGCACACCATGGAATGCAAAAATCACGTATTATCCTGCTGTGTTTAAACTGCTGTGTCCTTCTAGGGGTGGGGTGGGGGGCTGCACTACGCAATGCACTGCGCACACCATATGGGGGTATCCCCCCTTACTTGAGTGCTAGGGTGGTCACTTTAGGGTCAGAAAATAATAAACACAACTTATTTGAAAGAAATCGGCGATACATTGGTCCATCCATGTCGTCAGTTGTCCTACGTGTGATTCGCTCAACAGAAAACAAGCATGTCCATCAACTAAGGGGAAATCCTTGCATGGCGCACTACGTTTAGGACCCACCCCTCCCAGAAGCCCTCTCAATTAGGCCACCCCAAACCCCCGAGCTCGTCTGCCAAACACAATCTCAGATGCAGCAAGAGTGTGACACACTTGCAGAATCCAAAGCGGACACAAGGTTTGTTGGGATACATCAAGGAGGATTAAGCAATAGTCACTCGTCACATGTGTGCGTGTCAATGCAATCTTTGCAACACATCAACTGACACATGTCACACATGGATAAGCCAATGTTGCCAAAGACTTGGGGCAACAAAGCGCACATACATACCCATTGTCACCCACAACATCCTGATCATCACAGTCCTCTTGTGCATGCACCGTCCATGGAGCCCACCTCGTAATCCATATAATGCCCCTTGGAACTTTTAGCCCCTTTGCACTCCCAAATGAGAACATAAGCCACGTCCCGGTGGACAAAGGACAAATCCAAAGACTGTTGCCGAGACTATCAATTGCAACTGTGACTTTAGATAAACAACTCGCATTCTTCAAATTGAAGAGAACATCACAAAGGGCCATGAGTTTGAGAGGGACATTGTTCGCGTCTCTCAAGGGGCTTTGCCCAATGCATGGGACCGAGACGAGTATGGGCTAGCCCGTTTACTGGCGGGGACAATGACGGGAGGGAGCATTGTGGCTGCTCATTGTCAAACAAAAAATGTGTGAAAAAGGCTGAACATAGGTAAAAATGGGTGAACTTCCAAATATGCCATATCCCCAATGCATAAGAAGCAACAAAACACCTGTTGAACGGTAATGATGCCCCTGGCGTCACAAAGTATGGGCTTCTAGTGCGGCCCAAAACCCACATAGTTGTGCGGCGCGTGCATGCGCTAAAGGCTCCATTAACAATCAATAGACATTCTGATGTGATTACCATCACACGCCACAACACAATCACCAACCGCCCCACCCAGCCCCGCCTTGCCCTACCCCGCCCCACCCCGCCTGAAAACTTCGAAAAACATGCCAGCTGGGAAGTAATAATTCTGAGCCGGTACATTTTTTCACCCGGGGTATATTCCAGTGGGTCCAAGATATATTCCGGTGGGCCCGGGATATATTCTGGTGGATTCAGGATATATGCTGGTGGTCCGGGATATATGCTGGCGCTCCCAGGATATTTTAAGCAATGCTAAGCAATGTTAGGCAGTGTTAAGCAGTGTTAAGCAATATTAAGCAATGAGCAACGCTAAGCAGTGTCAAGCAGTGTGAAGCAGTGTTAAGCACTGTTAAGCACTGTTAAGCATTTAAGCAATATTAAGCTGTTAAGCACTGTTAAGCAGTGCTAATCAACGGTAAGCAATGTTAAATATTGTTAACCAGTGTTAAGATGTGTTAAGCAATGCTAAGCAACGTTGAAGCGGTGTTAGGCAATGCTAATCAATGTTAAGAGGTGGGATATATTCCGGTGGGTCCGGGATATAATCTGGTGCTTCTTGGATATATTCCGGTGGGTGTGCCATATATTCCGGCGGGCCGTGGACATTCCGCCGGGTCCAGGATATATTCCGGGGGGGCCATGAGGCAACGGAAACTGGGCTCGCATACGCCCCCGTGTCACAAGCGCATGGTCATAACCACATTGTTCAGTGTTTTGCTTGCTGCACTGCAGCGTAGACCAGTTCTGTACCACACCAGGTGGCTGCTGGCTGTGCATTGGCACTGGTCCTCTGGACATTAAGGTCCGGTTCCGGGGGGGTGGGGGGGTTATATTCTGATGGGTCTAGGATATATGCTGGTGGGTCCAGAATACTTTCCGGTGGGTCCGGGATATATTCCAGTGGATCTAGGATATATTCCGGTGGGTCCGATATTTTCCCCTGGGTCTGGGATATATTCCGGTGGGCCTGGAATACATTCCTGTAGGCCTGGGATATATTCCCGTGGGCCCAGGATATATTCCCATGGGCAAGTTTTGGAAAAATGTACCGGCCGCCCCGCCCCACCCCACCCCGCCCAGTCAGGCCCCGCCTGAAAACTTGAAAAATTGTACCGGGTGGGTATCATTAATTCTCAGCCGGTACACTTTTTCAGGTTTTGGAAAAACGTAACCGCCTCCCCACCCCGCTTCGCCCGGCCTCGCCCCACCCTGCCCTGCCCAGCCCCGCCCGAATATCAATTCTCAGCAGGTACATTTTTTCAAGATATGGAAAAATGCACAGGCCGCCCCGCCCCGCCCCGCCCCACCTCGACCTGCCCAGGGGGGGGGGGGGGGGCTCCTTCTTTCCCACGCCCGTGTGGCCTTGGGGCTTGTACAGGGCACATGTGCACATGGTGCCACCACCCTTGCGTCTAAAAGGCGGGCAAAGTGCATGAAAAGCGCGATTCGATTTGTGGCCCATATTTGAGACTGGCGGTGGCCTGCAGTGCACAATCTCATCAGTTCCCGGTAGCCATAGGGGTGCATAATAATTAGGCTGCAATTGGTCAGGTGCGGACCCGCCACTGTCGCTCCAGCCGCGCTTGCCCCACGGCCTTCATTGCTCTCTCAGTTCATCGTGTGTTCTTCCGGCCAATGGCCTTGTTCGTGTTCCAATCAGGTCCAAGTCCCTACCTCCCTGGCTGGGGTCAAAGCTGTGGGCTCTGGGTTCTGGGCTTTACTGGTCTTGCACTTGATGCTGAGTCCGGGTTGTGGCGTATATTCGGTGTTCCATGTTTGGGGCAGGTTTGGGGTCTCCTTTATTTCGGTTGTGCTCGCTCGCATAATAATTAGGCAGGGTGCATGATCTCATCAGTTTCCGTAGCCATAGGGGTGCAGTGAATGCTGGGCTCCGGTATGGCTGCGGTTTCATACGAGAGTGGCTTAAACTGTTGCTGACCATCAGTAGTTAGGGAGTGGTGAGGGTCAGGGTTGGGGTCAGGATTGGGTTGCAGATCAGGTCTAGACTTGGCATCACTGGGGCTGAGAGTCCTGTGGTGGAGATTGGTCTCAGCAGCAGCAGCAGCGGGCACACCCATGGTCCAGTCAACACAACCTGCTCCCATGCGTGCCGCTGTTCTCAGGCAAGACAGCAGCCGTAACAGCGGCAGCAGCATCCGTGAACGACGACATGAGGGCTGCGAGCAGCGGCAGCAGCAACAAAAACCTTGGCTCTACTATCCTTAGGGTGTTGGGCTGGCGTCGGTGTTTGCAGCGCGTGTTGTGGCTGTCCGCCGCCGTTGCTGTTGTGCGCTGTTCTGCTTTGCTCTGCTGCGCTGTGTGCTGCACTGTGTTGCCCTTGTACGCGCGTGCTCCTCTAGTGTGTACCGTGCTGCGCTGCGCTGCTCCTCTGTGCGCCTTCGCCAGTTCTGTGTGCCCATGTGTTTTCATCGCATGATGATCCGACAGCCATATCACCAGCCATACCCAGGCGTGACCTGACTGCCACTGCTAATGATGATGACACTGCTACCGCTGCTGCTGCTGCTGATGAGACTGCTGCTGCTGGTGCTGATGATAATGGCACTGCTGCTGGTGGTGGTCCTGCCGCTGGTCCTCCTGCTGCTGCTCCAAGCGCTGCTCAAATCTAAAGGTCGGTGCCATTGCAGCCGGAAGGGATGGAGCTTGCCAGAAAGGCGGACCCTGGGGTTTGAGACAGCACTGGCCAACGCCCCATTTCGAATACCCAACGCGCCTCCTCAGAAGACGAACGCAGTCTCTTGCCTGGGAACAGCGGCGCACATGGGGGCCGGGCTGCGCTGATGGGACCCCGGGGGCCTGTGCCGATGTGTTGCCGGGTTCCAATGATACCACAGCCACACCCAGCGTGGTCACGCGTGGCCCATGCGCCTCGCATG
The DNA here is from genome assembly GCA_964036045.1 of Eutreptiella sp. 'Long Island Sound 2002'. NCBI lineage: Eukaryota > Euglenozoa > Euglenophyceae > Eutreptiales > Eutreptiaceae > Eutreptiella > Eutreptiella sp. 'Long Island Sound 2002'. The sequence continues at coordinate 23,015,637 of OZ038400.1, read as the reverse complement.
ACCAAGGCACACACACACACCCAGCGTGGTCACGCGTGGCCCATGCGCCTCGCATGACCAAGGCACACACACACACCCAGCGTGGTCACGCGTGGCCCATGCGCCACGCATGACCAAGGCACACACACACACACACGAGGGCAGGATCAGGCGGGTGCATCGACAATGCCGCATGGGTCGCACGCACCGTTGGGGTACCCCAACCCCCCGTCAGCCACCCCGCAGGCATGGCAGGCACTGGCTCTGGGGTGTCCCTTCAGGGCGCGCGGGTTGGTCGCTCCATCCAACTGGAGCGGCCGGAAAACACGCTGGATGCATCACGGGGATTGGCCTTCAGCAGGAGTGAACTTCAACCGCAGCCCACACGAATGCTGCGGTCCGTTGTGGCGGCGGTTGAATACGAGAGTGACTTCAACTGTTGCTGACGGCCGGTCGTTAGGGAGCGATGAGGGTCAGAGTTGGGGTCAGGACTGGGTTGCAGTTCGGGTCTGGGCCGGCACCACTGGGGCTGAGAGTGTGGGTGTGGAGATCGACTGCCTTCATCAAGGGCGACTCTCCCTTGTGCCCGCCACATCGTATCGCGGTGTGGTTTGCGTGCCGGGGTCATGCCGCGCCGCGTCGCCGCGCGGCGCCGGGCTATCCCGGTGCCGCGCGGCGACCCTGGCCCGTGTCGTTGCGGGGCGCCGCGTCGCCGCGCGGCGCCGGGCTATCCCGGTGCCGCGCGGTGACCCTGGCCCGTGTCGTTGCGGGGCGCCGCGTCGCCGCGGCGCCGGGCTATTCCGGTGCCGCGCGGTGACCCTGGCCCGTGTCGTTGCGGGGCGCCGCGTCGCCGCGGCGCCGGGCTATCCCGGTGCCGCGCGGCGACCCTGGCCCGTGTCGTTGCGAGGCGCCCCGCGGCCGCGCGTCGCGTTGCGCCGCGGCGCCGCCCGGCGGGTCACGGCCCACGCGTACTGCGCCTCGTCGCACAGGTGGCAGCCCACGTACGTGGCGCCGGTGATCATGGTCTCCACGAACCCCGGCGCCGCGCCCTCCTCCTTCCACGCGAAGTACTCGCGCAGGAGCGTCTCGTTGGCGTGCAGCAGCCGCAGGTACGCGCCGAGCCGCGTCATGTTCCCGTGGAAGTCCTCCAGGAAGAGGGCGGAGCGGTGGGAGGGCAGGAGCGGGGCGTAGTGCCGCCGCGACTTCAGCACCGGCACAGTGTTGGCCCACATCGCATTGAAGAACTTCTCGCTCACCTTCTCGGCGGGATGGCTGTCCTCGGACTCCAACGCAATGGAGAACTTGTAGCGGGACTGCACCACAGGACGCGGAACTGTGCCCAGGGAAGGGGGGGGGCGGCCTACGGCGGGGGGTCGGGAGCGGGTGGGACGGTTCGGCAAATCGGGCCGGGGCGGTTACTTTCGGTTACAAACAGTCGGGAGCGGGTGGGACGGTTCGGCAAATCGGGCCGGGGCGGTTACTGTCGGTTACAAACACCGGGAAATGGGGGCGTGCGGCTGGGGGACAGGCTGGGGCCCGTGCAAAATGGGGGAGGGGGAGGGGGCGGAGGGTCCCCCATTACGATGCACCACTCACTGACTGTGCCGGCATGGAGTAGTCCTTTGCTGCACACAGGCCCTCATTCACAGGAGGAGGGGAGGAGGAGGGTTGCGGCAAAGGCACCGGTGCTCAGAGGTTGGCAAGACGGCACCTCGTGGTACTACGCGCCCACAGGCGACCTGTCAGGGTGCGGGGGGGGGGGGGGGGGTGCTTGGCAGTCACTCCGGGGCAGCAAGGGGCAGGGATGCAACGGACGGGGCAGGGGGGGGGGGGCATGACGTCAGCGTTTGAAATACCCCGCACGATCCTGAGACTCACTCCGTTCGACTCAATTCAGTTGTCCTATGCTTGCGCATTGTTTTGCCGTGCCGCTCTCGCAGCGCAAACCAGACCCGCGCCGAATGGACCGGGGGGCGGTGGGGGGCAGGTTTGCTTCACCGCAATTCGCTCCAACGGCTCCTGCCCCCACCGGTCGTCGTTGCGTTCAGTTCAGTGCGTCTGCTCAGGTCGATGGCTTGTTCGCCGTCTGAAGGTGCAATGGCTGGGGTAAGGGACACGGACCGTACCGTTCGCTCCACGTCGGCAACCGCTTTGCAACCGCTCTTGAAACCCCGTTTTGCCTCCCTCCCCCAGGCGGGTCCAGAAACAGTTGAGGGGCTTGCCAAAGCAGTTGGGGCCGGTTGCTGTCGGTTGCAAAATGCGGTTGAAGCTGGCACCTGCGGTCAGGAACAGACCGCTGAGCCATGGGCTGCGGGCCATGGATAGAGTGAGGCGGCGGCGGGGGGGGGGGGGGACTTGAGCGAGGCCCCTTCCCTTCATGTCTTGCAGGGTTGCAACGTTGCAACTCGTTGAAGGCAAGCAGCCATGGGCCGTCAACCGGCCGATTGATGGTTCGGCGACGATGGTGGGTAGCCAACCGAAGGCAACCGGCGACAAAATGACAGCCGCCGCCAGTTCCGTGACGGCGGTTGGTGGTTCAGTCGAGGAGGTTGCGGATGAATTGCTGAGGGACTGTGGGGGTGAGGACACCCACAAAGTGGACGCCCCGCCGCATCCGCGACACCCGCAGCGGTTGGCGTGTAACCGACGGCCGTTGGCGCGCCAAGACCAGCGCCGACACGGTCCCGGCAAACCCCGACCCCACGGACCTGCGGCAGCGGGGTCTCCGGCCTCACACCGCCCGGGGGGTTGCACCCGCCGTACGCGTGCACCGGCACGTACTGCGCCAGCTCCCGCACAAACTCCGCCCGCTCCTGCGCGCAGTTCGAGGACTGGTAGAACACGGCCGGGCCGGCCGTCTTGGCCCCGAAATCCACGGGGGTCATGTACCGCGCGAACAGCTCCATGAGCCCGGCGGGGCCCCGGGGGTCTTTGCGCGGCTCCTTCTGCGTGGCCCCCTGGCCGTGCACGGTCATGTGCCCGACGGTGTTGCTGGACATGGGGATGTCGCCGGAGGTGTATTTGAGGGAGTACATGTCGCAGTACTGGGGAGAGGCGGAGGTGTTGGCAGGAGCAGGGGCCCGCTGTGTGGCTACAGGATGAGGGTGAGGGTGAGGGTGAAGGGGCCTTGAGGGTGGTGTCGAGGGTGAGGGTGAGGGGCTGGTGTTGGAGTTGAAGGAGGGCGTGTTGCAATACGCGAGACCATCCTCCCCCCCGGCAACTCCTTCCCGTCTCTTTTCGTGGTTGTTGCACATCCCTCACACGCGTTCCACGTACAAACACGTGCTGACCAGTGGTGGCTCCATCACATGTCTGGTGCCGGACTAACCTCCCATTCGCGTTGTTGTGTGTTGCACCAGTTGTACCAACTCCAACTCCCAACCCCAGGAGCACTGCACCACCTTTCCTCCTCACATGCACACACACACGCGCGCGCGTGTGCGCTCACACACGCACACACACACGCGCGCGCGTGCGCGCTCACACACGCACACACACACACACACACACACACACACACTTTGGCGACAAACAGAGCACAGAGAAAGCCGGCCACCCACCCGTACGACACCTTGTCTTCAAGGTCTTTTGGATCCCAGTACTCCATGCACGCATTCATCTGGATCACGTCAGGCGTCGAGTGCTCGTACGTGCATTCGGTGATGATCACGTTCGCCGCCGCGCGCTCCCGCGCGAGTTCGCAGGGCCGCGCGGTCCCGCATCGCGCGGCCGAGAAGTCCAGAGGGGCGCCGAAGTACGGGAACTGGTTCCACACCTGGAGGACCGGGAGCGGGGCGCGCCCATCGCCGTGGTACATCAGCTGCGAGAGGATGTCCATGGGGACGACCAGGACCTTGGCATCCGGGGCCCAATACCTCTTCCACGCCTGCCTCGGAGGCGGGTGCGGCGTGCAGTGGGGCCTGCGGCGGCGCCCACGACTTCCCTTCGAGGCGTTGCCAACGCGCAGTGGGGTCAGTGAGGCGGTTGCCACGTATGTGCGCGCGCGCTTCAGCACGAGGGTCATGAGGCAGCACAGCCCAAGCCAAACGCCAAACCACAGGACGCAGCTGTAACGACGTTGGCATCGCATCCGACGGGGGGCTCAGGAGGCCTCCGGGGGCTCCTGCTGCGGGTCATGACATCATGGCCGGCAGCAGTGACTAACCGGGACAGAGCTCGGGGCTGCAAAAGCGGGAAGGCAGGGGATTCGATGCACGAGGAGGGGGGGGGGGGGGGCTGAATGGACCAATGGAGGTATGGCCCGGAACGGGGCCACAGGTTGGTCAGGACCAGGACTGCTGTTGCGGCCTTCCTTGTCTGCGACCCACTGCGGTGTATCTGGTGGGCATGGAGTGCGATGTATTCACCAGAACCACCGCATCCGCTTTTGAACTATTTCACAGTGAAACCGCCCCATTTTCCCAATGCGTGAAAAGAGCAGAGAGGAGTAACATGGTACCATACACCAGGTTTAGGTTGTGTCCCTCCAACACATACATGCACAGCACTCAAATGGGTTCCTGCATTTCCAATCGTCGGGGTTCAGGGTCCATGCACCTACCCATTCCTATCCATTATGTGTCACAGACAATCAACTGAAAACACAGTCAGGTTTCTAAACTATAATTTATATCCATAAACTAAGGTTTCTTTTGGGGGGGGGGGGGGGGCTCAGACCAAGATGAGCTGGCGTAGCCTGCTCACTTCACAGTACTCGAGGTAACCCCTCGGAATCAAGGTTCAGAGCTGTCCAGTGCTACGATGATCCCACAAATGCTGCTGATTCATCTCGGCCTTCAGTCTTCACACCGCTGTCTTCTTCAGCCTACAGTCATTGTGCCTCATGCACACTGGGAAGCCTACGGGCGTGGCAGCCTCCCACTGCATAACCTGGTTTCAGACTCAGCAAATCCGCACTACGTGTCAGATCCGCTACCACAATCCATAAACTAAGGTTTCCGGCAGAACTGCCGTACTGCCGTGCCTCAACCAAAACACGGCCAACATGGGTGCAGCAATAAGCCAATGGCCCTGCTCATAGCAAAGCATAGCAAAGCAAGCCCCACACGCCAAACAACCAAATGAAGCACGGAAATCCCCACTCAACACTTCCCAGTTGCTACCATTCACCTCCGCCCTTCCTGTTGAACAGAAAATTGTGTCCAAGAGCCTCATCCAAACCCATACCGTCCCAGGTCCCCGCTCTTTCACATCCTCCTTTCCTTGCTCACCAGCAGCATTGGGGACTGGTGGCAGCACATAGTCCCCATCCGTCGACGCTTAAAGCGGTGCCCGCTAAGCCGCCAGCTTGACTGTGCAGCGGTGAGCGCTGTGCTCTTGCTCCTTATGGGGATTTCCCCTTCACCACCTCGCCGCCTCACAAATATGCAACAGGTGGTACTGCACACCCGTTGCAGTCCTGATGCAGCACAGCACATCCAGAGACCCTGAAACTCAGGGGAATACTCTCCGCCTTAAGTGGTGTAATGGAAATTGTCCAGAAAAATCATGGAAAAATCTGGGAACCCTCCAAGAAAGTCCAAATACCGAACACGGGAACCTGTAACAAGGCCAGTTGTGAGCAAATGGGGTGCACTTCGCCAGCGCGAGGTGCCCCCAGGATTCCAACAGGTGTGCTGCTCAAAGGCCAACAGCTGGCGGGTTGTTCCCGAAAGGCTGGTTGGTCACGGCGTAGTGCACCTGGTGTCCAGTGCTGTGGTGGGGCACGACGCTGCAACCAGGCAGTGCAGGCAGCACGGCTGACCGGGGAAACACCCCGGTTACAGGCACACCCATAGACGGGCAATGTCAAACTCAGAAATTCGGAAAACTACCCGAATAATTGTCTTCCCCTTTCCGCGATTCAACTGCGCTCCATTTGCACGTTGGCCACTTTGCCTATTTGTTGTACAGTGTGCTTTCTCTATGGATTCTAGGGACATCACACGGAGGAGGAGAACAGGCAACTTGCTGGTGCCATCGAACAGCACTGTCGAGACCATGATAGTGAGTGAACTTGCGCGCAAATGCAGTGCTAAGTGTCCCCATGCCCACACATAGGGGGCTTTTTGGTAGTGCTCGGCAGGGCGGTCCTTAACGGAGAAAAAAAAACTGTTCTGGAACATGGTTTTTTCAAAAACGACTGCGTGTAGCTCATATGTTCAACCATGGTTGGTGGCGATTGGCGGGTGGCGGCTGGTGGAGATTGCCGGTTGGCGGTTGGTGGTTGGCGGCGGTTGGCGGCAGTTGGCAGTTGGTGATGGGTGGTTGGTGGCGGTTGACAGCGGTTGACGGTTGGCGGTTGGTGGTGGTTGGCGGTTGGCGGTTGGCGGCGGTTGGCGGTTAGCCCTTGGGGTGGTCCTTAAGGGCGGTCCTTAACCAAAAAAAAATCTGGTCCCTTAAGGACCGCTGGTGCTCAGTGTCCCCATGCCCATATATAGGGGGCTTTTTGGTAGTGCTCAGTGTCCCCATGCCCTTATGTAGGGGGCTTTTTGGTAGTGCTCAGTGTCCCCATGCCCTTATGTAGGGGGCTTTTTGGTAGTGCTCAGTGTCCCCATGCCCTTATGTAGGGGGCTTTTTGGTAGTGCTCAGTGTCCCGGTGCCCTTATGTAGGGGGCTTTTTGGTAGTGCTCAGTGTCCCCATGCCCTTATGTAGGAGGCTTTTTGGCAGTGCTCAATGTCCCCATGCCCTTATGTAGGAGGCTTTTTGGTAGTGCTCAGTGTCCCCATGCCCTTATGTAGGAGGCTTTTTGGTAGTGCTCAGTGTCCCCATGCCCTTATGTAGGAGGCTTTTTGGCAGTGCTCAGTGTCCCCATGCCCTTATGTAGGAGGCTTTTTGGTAGTGCTCAGTGTCCCCATGCCCTTATGTAGGAGGCTTTTTGGCAGTGCTCAGTGTCCCCATGCCCTTATGTAGGAGGCTTTTTGGTAGTGCTCAGTGTCCCCATGCCCTTATGTAGGAGGCTTTTTGGCAGTGCTCAGTGTCCCCATGCCCTTATGTAGGGGGCTTTTTGGTAGTGCTCAGTGTCCCCATGCCCTTATGTAGGAGGCTTTTTGGTAGTGCTCAGTGTCCCCATGCCCTTATGTAGGAGGCTTTTTGGTAGTGCTCAGTGTCCCCATGCCCTTATGTAGGAGGCTTTTTGGCAGTGCTCAGTGTCCCCATGCCCTTATGTAGGGGGCTTTTTGGTAGTGCTCAGTGTCCCCATGCCCTTATGTAGGAGGCTTTTTGGCAGTGCTCAGTGTCCCCATGCCCTTATGTAGGAGGCTTTTTGGTAGTGCTCAGTGTCCCCATGCCCTTATGTAGGAGGCTTTTTGGTAGTGCTCAGTGTCCCCATGCCCTTATGTAGGAGGCTTTTTGGTAGTGCTCAGTGTCCCCATGCCCTTATGTAGGAGGCTTTTTGGCAGTGCTCAGTGTCCCCATGCCCTTATGTAGGAGGCTTTTTGGTAGTGCTCAGTGTCCCCATGCCCTTATGTAGGAGGCTTTTTGGCAGTGCTCAGTGTCCCCATGCCCTTATGTAGGAGGCTTTTTGGCAGTGCTCAATGTCCCCATGCCCTTATGTAGGAGGCTTTTTGGTAGTGCTCAGTGTCCCCATGCCCTTATGTAGGAGGCTTTTTGGTAGTGCTCGGTGTCCCCATGCCCTTATGTAGGAGGCTTTTTGGCAGTGCTCAGTGTCCCCATGCCCTTATGTAGGAGGCTTTTTGGTAGTGCTCAGTGTCCCCATGCCCTTATGTAGGGGGCTTTTTGGCAGTGCTCAGTGTCCCCATGCCCTTATGTAGGAGGCTTTTTGGTAGTGCTCAGTGTCCCCATGCCCTTATGTAGGAGGCTTTTTGGCAGTGCTCAGTGTCCCCATGCCCTTATGTAGGAGGCTTTTTGGTAGTGCTCAGTGTCCCCATGCCCTTATGTAGGAGGCTTTTTGGCAGTGCTCAGTGTCCCCATGCCCTTATGTAGGGGGCTTTTTGGTAGTGCTCAGTGTCCCCATGCCCTTATGTAGGAGGCTTTTTGGTAGTGCTCAGTGTCCCCATGCCCTTATGTAGGAGGCTTTTTGGTAGTGCTCAGTGTCCCCATGCCCTTATGTAGGAGGCTTTTTGGCAGTGCTCAGTGTCCCCATGCCCTTATGTAGGGGGCTTTTTGGTAGTGCTCAGTGTCCCCATGCCCTTATGTAGGAGGCTTTTTGGCAGTGCTCAGTGTCCCCATGCCCTTATGTAGGAGGCTTTTTGGTAGTGCTCAGTGTCCCCATGCCCTTATGTAGGAGGCTTTTTGGTAGTGCTCAGTGTCCCCATGCCCTTATGTAGGAGGCTTTTTGGTAGTGCTCAGTGTCCCCATGCCCTTATGTAGGAGGCTTTTTGGCAGTGCTCAGTGTCCCCATGCCCTTATGTAGGGGGCTTTTTGGCAGTGCTCAGTGTCCCCATGCCCTTATGTAGGGGGCTTTTTGGTAGTGCTCGGTGTCCCCATGCCCTTATGTAGGGGGCTTTTTGGTAGTGCTCAGTGTCCCCATGCCCTTATGTAGGAGGCTTTTTGGTAGTGCTCAGTGTCCCCATGCCCTTATGTAGGGGGCTTTTTGGTAGTGCTCAGTGTCCCCATGCCCTTATGTAGGGGGCTTTTTGGTAGTGCTCAGTGTCCCCATGCCCTTATGTAGGAGGCTTTTTGGCAGTGCTCAGTGTCCCCATGCCCTTATGTAGGAGGCTTTTTGGTAGTGCTCAGTGTCCCCATGCCCTTATGTAGGGGGCTTTTTGGTAGTGCTCAGTGTCCCCATGCCCTTATGTAGGGGGCTTTTTGGTAGTGCTCAGTGTCCCCATGCCCTTATGTAGGAGGCTTTTTGGCAGTGCTCAGTGTCCCCATGCCCTTATGTAGGAGGCTTTTTGGCAGTGCTCAGTGTCCCCATGCCCTTATGTAGGGGGCTTTTTGGCAGTGCTCAGTGTCCCCATGCCCTTATGTAGGGGGCTTTTTGGTAGTGCTCAGTGTCCCCATGCCCTTATGTAGGGGGCTTTTTGGTAGTGCTCAGTGTCCCCATGCCCTTATGTAGGGGGCTTTTTGGTAGTGCTCAGTGTCCCCATGCCCTTATGTAGGGGGCTTTTTGGTAGTGCTCAGTGTCCCGGTGCCCTTATGTAGGGGGCTTTTTGGTAGTGCTCAGTGTCCCCATGCCCTTATGTAGGAGGCTTTTTGGCAGTGCTCAATGTCCCCATGCCCTTATGTAGGGGGCTTTTTGGTAGTGCTCAGTGTCCCCATGCCCTTATGTAGGAGGCTTTTTGGCAGTGCTCAGTGTCCCCATGCCCTTATGTAGGGGGCTTTTTGGTAGTGCTCAGTGTCCCCATGCCCTTATGTAGGAGGCTTTTTGGTAGTGCTCAGTGTCCCCATGCCCTTATGTAGGAGGCTTTTTGGCAGTGCTCAGTGTCCCCATGCCCTTATGTAGGAGGCTTTTTGGTAGTGCTCAGTGTCCCCATGCCCTTATGTAGGGGGCTTTTTGGTAGTGCTCAGTGTCCCCATGCCCTTATGTAGGGGGCTTTTTGGTAGTGCTCAGTGTCCCCATGCCCTTATGTAGGGGGCTTTTTGGTAGTGCTCAGTGTCCCCATGCCCTTATGTAGGAGGCTTTTTGGCAGTGCTCAGTGTCCCCATGCCCTTATGTAGGGGGCTTTTTGGCAGTGCTCAGTGTCCCCATGCCCTTATGTAGGGGGCTTTTTGGTAGTGCTCGGTGTCCCCATGCCCTTATGTAGGGGGCTTTTTGGTAGTGCTCAGTGTCCCCATGCCCTTATGTAGGAGGCTTTTTGGTAGTGCTCAGTGTCCCCATGCCCTTATGTAGGGGGCTTTTTGGTAGTGCTCAGTGTCCCCATGCCCTTATGTAGGGGGCTTTTTGGTAGTGCTCAGTGTCCCCATGCCCTTATGTAGGAGGCTTTTTGGCAGTGCTCAGTGTCCCCATGCCCTTATGTAGGAGGCTTTTTGGTAGTGCTCAGTGTCCCCATGCCCTTATGTAGGGGGCTTTTTGGTAGTGCTCAGTGTCCCCATGCCCTTATGTAGGGGGCTTTTTGGTAGTGCTCAGTGTCCCCATGCCCTTATGTAGGAGGCTTTTTGGCAGTGCTCAGTGTCCCCATGCCCTTATGTAGGAGGCTTTTTGGCAGTGCTCAGTGTCCCCATGCCCTTATGTAGGGGGCTTTTTGGCAGTGCTCAGTGTCCCCATGCCCTTATGTAGGGGGCTTTTTGGTAGTGCTCAGTGTCCCCATGCCCTTATGTAGGAGGCTTTTTGGTAGTGCTCAGTGTCCCCATGCCCTTATGTAGGGGGCTTTTTGGTAGTGCTCAGTGTCCCCATGCCCTTATGTAGGGGGCTTTTTGGTAGTGCTCAGTGTCCCCATGCCCTTATGTAGGGGGCTTTTTGGTAGTGCTCAGTGTCCCCATGCCCTTATGTAGGGGGCTTTTTGGTAGTGCTCAGTGTCCCCATGCCCTTATGTAGGGGGCTTTTTGGCAGTGCTCAGTGTCCCCATGCCCTTATGTAGGAGGCTTTTTGGCAGTGCTCAGTGTCCCCATGCCCTTATGTAGGGGGCTTTTTGGTAGTGCTCAGTGTCCCCATGCCCTTATGTAGGAGGCTTTTTGGTAGTGCTCAGTGTCCCCATGCCCTTATGTAGGAGGCTTTTTGGCAGTGCTCAGTGTCCCCATGCCCTTATGTAGGAGGCTTTTTGGCAGTGCTCAGTGTCCCCATGCCCTTATGTAGGGGGCTTTTTGGTAGTGCTCAGTGTCCCCATGCCCTTATGTAGGGGGCTTTTTGGCAGTGCTCAGTGTCCCCATGCCCTTATGTAGGAGGCTTTTTGGCAGTGCTCAGTGTCCCCATGCCCTTATGTAGGGGGCTTTTTGGTAGTGCTCAGTGTCCCCATGCCCTTATGTAGGAGGCTTTTTGGTAGTGCTCAGTGTCCCCATGCCCTTATGTAGGGGGCTTTTTGGTAGTGCTCAGTGTCCCCATGCCCTTATGTAGGAGGCTTTTTGGCAGTGCTCAGTGTCCCCATGCCCTTATGTAGGAGGCTTTTTGGCAGTGCTCAGTGTCCCCATGCCCTTATGTAGGAGGCTTTTTGGCAGTGCTCAGTGTCCCCATGCCCTTATGTAGGAGGCTTTTTGGCAGTGCTCAGTGTCCCCATGCCCTTATGTAGGAGGCTTTTTGGTAGTGCTCAGTGTCCCCATGCCCTTATGTAGGGGGCTTTTTGGTAGTGCTCAGTGTCCCCATGCCCTTATGTAGGAGGCTTTTTGGCAGTGCTCAGTGTCCCCATGCCCTTATGTAGGAGGCTTTTTGGTAGTGCTCAGTGTCCCCATGCCCTTATGTAGGGGGCTTTTTGGTAGTGCTCAGTGTCCCCATGCCCTTATGTAGGGGGCTTTTTGGTAGTGCTCAGTGTCCCCATGCCCTTATGTAGGGGGCTTTTTGGTAGTGCTCAGTGTCCCCATGCCCTTATGTAGGGGGCTTTTTGGTAGTGCTCAGTGTCCCCATGCCCTTATGTAGGAGGCTTTTTGGTAGTGCTCAGTGTCCCCATGCCCTTATGTAGGGGGCTTTTTGGCTAGTGCTCAGTGTCCCCATGCCCTTATGTAGGAGGCTTTTTGGTAGTGCTCAGTGTCCCCATGCCCTTATGTAGGGGCTTTTTGGTCAGTGCTCAGTGTCCCCATGCCCTTATGTAGGGGCTTTTTGGTAGTGCTCAGTGTCCCCATGCCCTTATGTAGGAGGCTTTTTGGTAGTGCTCAGTGTCCCCATGCCCTTATGTAGGAGGCTTTTTGGTCAGTGCTCAGTGTCCCCATGCCCTTATGTAGGAGGCTTTTTGGCTAGTGCTCAGTGTCCCCATGCCCTTATGTAGGGGCTTTTTGGTAGTGCTCAGTGTCCCCATGCCCTTATGTAGGGGCTTTTTGGCAGTGCTCAGTGTCCCCATGCCCTTATGTAGGAGGCTTTTTGGCAGTGCTCAGTGTCCCCATGCCCTTATGTAGGAGGCTTTTTGGTAGTGCTCAGTGTCCCCATGCCCTTATGTAGGAGGCTTTTTGGTAGTGCTCAGTGTCCCCATGCCCTTATGTAGGGGGCTTTTTGGTAGTGCTCAGTGTCCCCATGCCCTTATGTAGGAGGCTTTTTGGTAGTGCTCAGTGTCCCCATGCCCTTATGTAGGGGGCTTTTTGGCAGTGCTCAGTGTCCCCATGCCCTTATGTAGGAGGCTTTTTGGTAGTGCTCAGTGTCCCCATGCCCTTATGTAGGAGGCTTTTTGGCAGTGCTCAGTGTCCCCATGCCTTATGTAGAGGCTTTTTGGTAGTGCTCAGTGTCCCCATGCCCTTATGTAGGGGCTTTTTGGTAGTGCTCAGTGTCCCCATGCCCTTATGTAGGAGGCTTTTTGGCAGTGCTCAGTGTCCCCATGCCCTTATGTAGGAGGCTTTTTGGTAGTGCTCAGTGTCCCCATGCCCTTATGTAGGAGCTTTTTGGTAGTGCTCAGTGTCCCCATGCCCTTATGTAGGAGGCTTTTTGGTAGTGCTCAGTGTCCCCATGCCCTTATGTAGGGGCTTTTTGGTAGTGCTCAGTGTCCCCATGCCCTTATGTAGGGGGCTTTTTGGTAGTGCTCAGTGTCCCCATGCCCTTATGTAGGAGGCTTTTTGTAGTGCTCAGTGTCCCCATGCCCTTATGTAGGAGGCTTTTTGGAGTGCTCAGTGTCCCCATGCCCTTATGTAGGAGGCTTTTTGGTAGTGCTCAGTGTCCCCATGCCCTTATGTAGGAGGCTTTTTGGTAGTGCTCAGTGTCCCCATGCCCTTATGTAGGAGGCTTTTTGGTAGTGCTCAGTGTCCCCATGCCCTTATGTAGGAGGCTTTTTGGTAGTGCTCAGTGTCCCCATGCCCTTATGTAGGGGCTTTTTGGTAGTGCTCAGTGTCCCCATGCCCTTATGTAGGGGGCTTTTTGGTAGTGCTCAGTGTCCCCATGCCCTTATGTAGGAGGCTTTTTGGTAGTGCTCAGTGTCCCCATGCCCTTATGTAGGAGGCTTTTT
>OZ038400.1:22972477-23002480 GCA_964036045.1 Eutreptiella sp. 'Long Island Sound 2002' | reverse complement strand
ACATAACTTTCCCCGAAAACGTTTTTCTGAGCATATTTCCGCACGCATTTGGGCCCTTGCCGGCGTGCCCCTTTCCCACTCGCTTTGTTCCTCTTCGTCACCTTTCCTTGCCCTTGCCATGCCCTCGTTGCCATACCATGCCACGCGAGGGCAGGGATGGCATGGCAGAGCACAGAGCCGGCGTGCGAGACCCCGAACGGGGCACAGGGGACTAACCATCGCATGAGACACTCGCTCTTCCGATTGCGCCCACTACCCCCACCCCAACCCCCCGGCGCTGAGTTGTTGGGTGGCACTCTGGGGCAGAGGACGGGGCTAGAGGGGGAGGTCAGCAGGGGCAGGGCACAGACCACGGGCACTGGGAATGCCCAAAGGGCGGTTTTTCTTTGGGGAGGGGGGCACCTGCCGGTTGTACTCTTCTGAAATGGCGCGTTCCACGAGCGCGCGCTCGCAGGCAGCCACGGCCTGTTCCGACGCCTGCTTGTGGGAGGCCCCGGCTGCCTTGGCGGCGTCGCGCGCCTGTACAGCGAGCGTGCGACTGAGGGTTCTGCGTGGGGCTGAGGTGTTGTGCAGAGGGTGTGGGACTGGCACTGAGGACCTGTGCGGCTGTGCGGCTGTGCGTGCGTGTGTGTGCACGTGCGCGGCTGTTTGGGTTTGTCGGTGGGTGGGCGCGCGCGCCGGGCGCTGTGTGTGTGTGTGGGTGCGTGCGCGCGGCTGTGTGTGTGTGTGTGTCGGTGGGTGGGTGGGTATGCGCACGCGGCTGTGTGGGTGCGTGCGTGCGTGTGCACGTGCGCGGCTGTTTGGGTGTGTGGGTGTGTGGGTGCGCGCGCGCGCCGCTGTGTGTGTGTGTGGGTGCGTGCGCGCGGCTGTGTGTGTGTGCGTGTCGGTGGGTGGGTGGGTATGCGCACGCGGCTGTGTGGGTGCGTGGGTGTGGGTGTGGGTGTGGGTGTGTGCAGCTCCGGGGCTCTGTGTGGGTGTGTGGGTGCGCGGTGGCGCATTGTTACGGACAGGCAACGGCCGGGATGCCGTACCCAGCGGGACAGGCAGGCAGGCGGCGGTGTACGTGCGGGGCCGTGCGGCTGCGCGGCTGCGGGGCTGTGGGGCTGTGGGGCCAAACGCCTTGCCCCACAGCCGTCAGCCGTCGGTTACTGGTCAAGCGGGTGGACACTTTCGTTGCAGAGACATGCATTCAGAACGGGACACAGCTACACAAAGAACGCCCTGAGGCTGTGTGCCTCAGTCAGAGGGCCCCCCGCAGTATATGACTGGGGTGGGCGGGTTTTCAACTCCCAATGGGGGGGGGGGTCGATACAGCCCTCCGGCTAGCCCCCCCCCTGTGTGACATTCCGTCGGGTCGCTGTTCCTTTACGGGGCTCTGGACAGTCCCCCGTTCTTCCCTTCGCATGTTGCGTCGGGTCGCTGCGTTCTGTCGGCCACTGCGGCCGGTGCTCCTGCTGGTGTCGTTTCCGCGTTCGCGGAGCCCAGTGGTTTGGTGTGTTGGGGCTGACCCTCAAAAGGCTCATTTGACGGCCGCCCCGAAATCCTACCCAGACTGACCCCCGGGCCCCGGAGGCGACCCGGACCCGAAATTCGGAAAAAAAATGAAAATGGGACTTGGAATCAGCGCGTCGAGGGGGTTCAGAAATGACATCATTTGCCATGCCTTTGGCGAAAGAAAGAAAAGGACCAGTTTCAATGCTCAAAAAAAGTGGCAGCGCGTTTGGCGCCAGAGTTCATACCCGATTAATGGTCCTGTCAATGGAGCCCTTTTCCCGTACCGCCCCCCCCCCCGAGTTTTCGGGGGCTCTATCGACAACCCCCCCCCAAGAGCGGAAAACCCGACATCCTCTGAGGCGTATGACGTGTTCTGATTGGGTGTGAGCGAGACCGAGGATGGGCCGTACCTGTGCGACGACCTCGCGCTCCTCCAAGGCATCCACGGCGGCCCTGCCCGCCACGGCGTACGACGCCTTCTCGCTGGCGTACCGGGTCGCATCCAGCGGACACAGCCCCGCGGCCCTGGCGGCCTCACGCGCCTCGCGGCCCGCGCGCGCCGGCACGTCGTGCCCGTCGGCGAGCACCTGGTCCAGCACCGCGCCAACCGCAAACTGCGTTGCCACTTCCGTCGCCTCCGCCTCGGCGGCCCCCGACGCCACCGCCGCCGCCTTCGTCGCCGCCGCGACCTCCTCGGCACTGGCCCCGGCCGCCGCGACGTGCGACGCCACAACGCGCGCGGCGGTCGCGCTCGCGAAGGCGGAGGCCGGTTCGGGCAGGACCCCGCAGGCCAGCGCCGCTCGGTACGCCTCCTGGCCCACAGCCTCGGGTGCTGCGCCTGCATCCGCCGGGCGTCGCGCACAGCGCTCCACGGCGTGCTCCGCCGCCAGCGCCGCCGCCTCCCGCCGCCGGACCCCCACCTCCTCCGCCGCCCGTCGCACTGCGTGCGCGACGTCCTCCGGTGTACCCGAGGTGTGCTCGGCCACCGCCCGGCACGCCGCGTGCGCCGGGATGGTAATCTCCGAAACGCCGCCCGCCGCAGCCGCCCGCCGCGCCACCGCCGCGACCTCCGCCACATCGCGGCCCTCCATGGCCGCCTGCTTGGCGCAGCTTGCGGCCGCGCACGCGGCTGCCTCCTGCAGCGCGAGCTGGACCATGGCCGGCCCACCCGCGTGGCACGCCGCGTACTTCGCGAGCTTGCCCACGTGCTCCGCGCTCCGCCCGTCGTCCACGGCTTTGTCCAGCGCGACCTGCGTGGCGAGGCGGATGCCCACCGTCGATGCGTCGGCCGGGTTGCACCCGGCGCCCTTGGCCGCGCTCCGCACGTGCCACGCCGCCTCCGCGGGCCGCGCGTTGGGCCGCGCGTGCACGATGGTCCGCCCGGCGATGTCCGCGGCGATCCTCGGGGCCTTGCGGGGCGGCAACCCGGCGGCCATGGCGACGCGCCGCGCGCGCGTGCCGGCCTCGTACGACGTCCGGCCCTCCGCAATCGCACGGTCGACGGTCATGCCCACGACGGTCTCTGTCGTCAACTCCGAGGCGCGTGCAGCCCCCACCCCCATGGTCTTGGCAGCGTTGCGGCCCTCCCGCGCGATCTGCGAACGCAAAGCACGCAATGCGTATCGTGCATTCTGCTTCAGGAGAGGTGTTAGGGGAGGGTGTCAGAGGAGTGCTCAGTGATACTTGCGGGGGGGGGGGGGGGTTGGCACAAGGCCTTGTAAAGGGGAGGTATGCGGGTAGCTGCTTGCCCTCAGTCTTCAAGGGTGACTTCCACAGCGGACTGTAGCCTCAAACCCAAGAAACTGGCGTAGCACAACAGGTCAACAAGCAGATGTCATTGTCAGACTATCGATTTCGGGCTCAGAAAGCCCCTCATCAGGTCTGTGAGAGGTGGAACAATCACAGTTGTTGCATAATCTAACAACAAATCAACACATGAATCAGAATCTGACAGACTCTCACCATATGCCTTACTTAAAGTCAAATGCCTGTGTTTGGACCACATTCTACGCAGGGAAGGTGCAGATTGCAAAATGACATATGTTCTCAAACCAGAAATGTGTGACTGACATTTGTAGTGCAGGGATTTCACCAACTTATTCCACCGAATGGGAATAGAACCACAATGGGGCACTTTCAAAACATGCACAGGATCTGAAGTAACATGCTGTGACCTTTGCAAATACTTCTGACGCATTGACCAATCAACAGGGAATGGTGTGTACAGTGACTTCGGGTATCCCAATCTAATAATTGCTGGTGTGAATTGAGTTGCACAGCACTTAAACAGTTCTGCTGATGAGCATAGTCTGAGCGCGCGCACACCCTCAGCGTGTAACCAGCCTGCTTTCACATGGCGTGGCGTGTCACTTGACCAATGCAAGTAGCTGGCTATGTTCGTTTCCTTAAAGAAAACGCACGTTTCCAAAGGATATAAGCTCTGAATATAAAGATCCATAAAGGGCACTCGAGATCGAACCCCCAGATGTTCAAAACTGAACGTCAAATGGGGGGGGTATACACTGCACAAGTATGTGCGAAGGTGACATGTAAAATCAGCTGAATGCAAAATGAGTGCATCATCAATAAATCTGAAATTATACAAACACGAAACTCCGTTCGATTTGAACCCCGTTGGGACATTTGGAGGCAATGCAGTGCGTTCATACATTCTCAGGGCCAAATTGGCCCAGGTCGGGGCACTGTTTGTTCCCATTGCCCACCCAAATTTTTGGCGAAAAATGCCTACACCTACAGCAATGAAAATTGAGTTCGAAAAACAGATGTGCAAAAATACTTCTCCCCACATCAGATCAGGTTGCCATTGCAAGAAGCAAAATGGTAACTTTCCCATCATAACATCGAATTCTTCTTTGGGGATGGGGGCATGAAACCATTCAAAGAACACCAGCTCCAAATCAGAGAACAGATCTGTGTATGTGTTACAAAGAGACTGTGCAAGGCAACTCCAGTACTTAAATGCTTTTGAGACATCCTCCCAAATGAATCTAGTGTACAGACTGTCAAAGTCCAAAGCATCTGCGAATGCAAAGCACGCAATGCGCATCGTGCGTTCTGCTACAGGAGAGGTGTTAGGGGAGGGTGTCAGAGGAGTGCTCAGTGATACTTGCGGGGGGGGGGGGGGGGGGTTGGCACAAGGCCTTGGTGGTTGGGTGGGGGCGGGGGGTGTATTCTGGCCTTTGTGGGGTTTTGGCCGACCCACCCGCCCACCAGATCAGAAAAATGTTCCTCGGGAGAGAAATCCAAATCTATCAAAAAAGCCAAAAAACTGAAGGCCGATTTCAGAAACACACAAACCTTTTGGAGGCCTCACCCCCCATCCCCCCCCCCGTATTAGTATCGGCCGGCCACCCAGCAATGCCCTGGAGGGTGTGTGTGCACTGACCCCGTTGTGGCTTTGGTTGAGGGACTGCAAACCCAAGCGCCGCAGTGCTCTGCTCTCTTCTGTGCTTCCCACACGTCCAGGAATCTGTTTGGCTTGTTCCTTCTGACTGTGCTGTTGCGCTTTGTGCCCCCCTGTGTGACATGTAGTCCATCGGTGGTTTCTTTGCGGGGCCCTGGACAGTCCCTGGTCTGTTCTTCACCGCACGATGCAGCGTTGATCTTCTCCTGAAGGTCCGCCAAGCCGCTGTCTTGACCCCCCCTTTCTGTTTCTCCATCGGCGGCGGGTTGTGGTGGTCAAGACATTGAGGGATCCATACGGCATCAACCTTCGCTCAGCCCCCCCCATGACATTCCGTCTGGTTGCGGTTTCTTTACGGGGCCCTGGACAGTCACCCGTTCTTCCCTTCGCATGTTGCGTCGGGTCGCTGCGTTCTGTCGGCCGCTGCGGCCGGTGCTCCTGCTAGTGTCGTTTCCGCGTTCGCGGAGCCCAGTGGTTGGTGTGCCGGGGCTGTGCTGGATGTGGCGGGATGTGCCGTTTACGCGTCAGCGGCGCCCAATAGTTGGCGTATTGGGGGTTGCGCTGGTTGTTGCCGGGGTCGTTTGACTGTTTTTGCGGTTCACACACCTCCGTCCTCAGGCCGTCCACCACCTGCTTCGCTGCGTTTCCCTGTGTGTGAGGCCCAGGTGCCCTGCTCCTCCACGAGTTGTCCCGGCCGTCCACCGCGTACGCCCCCCCACTCCGTGGGTCGCGCGTGCGCAGGGCGTTCCTTGTTGGTTGCGGGTAGCGTGCGCTTCATCGTTGACGCGGGTGGCGTGCGCGCCTGCATGGAAAAAAAAGGGTTCATTTGACGCCGACCCCCGGCTCCTGGAGGTGACCCAGATCCCAAATTTGGTCAAAAATGAAGATGGGACCTTTGGAATCAGCGCGTCGAGGGGGTTCAGAGAAAGGATCATTTGCCATGGATTTGGTAAAAAAAATAGACAATTTTCAATGCTAAAATTTTCTTCGGTGCCAGTTCGTAATAACTGGTTTATGGTCCTGTCAATTGAGCCCTTTTCCGGTCCGAGGGGGCTGGGGGGGTGTCAGACCCCCATCCCCACCCCCCCACCCCCCCCCAGGAAATGCTGCGTTGGACTCTGCGGGGGGGGGGTCCACCGCTGTGCACTGGGCTGTCGAGGCAGTGGGGGTGGTCCGGTGGGGCGGGGGGGGGGGGGGGGGCAGATGAGCGCACCGATGCACAGCTCCTTGACCAGTCCCTCGGGGCAGGCGCCGCGGTGCGTGAGCGGCGGTTGTTCATGTGGGCGGTGTCGGCCCCCGTGGGGCGGCCTCCTGCAGGGCCCGAACGCTGAACTGAGGGTGTGCGGTGCAGGTTGGGCCGTGGGAGGGTGGCCCGCGCGGTTGGGGCGTGACTGGAATGGGGGCCTTAGCGCACATGCCCCGCCCTCTGCCAAAGCCCGAACCCCCCCCCCCGTTTTGGGGGGCTCTATCAACGCCCCCCCCCCCCGTTTTGGGGGGCTCTATCAACGCCCCCCCCCCGTTTTGGGGGGCTCTATCAACGCCCCCCCCCCCGTTTTGGGGGGCTCTATCAACGCCCCCCCCCCCGTTTTGGGGGGCTCTATCAACGCCCCCCCTCCCAATTTTTGGGGGGGCTCTATCAACGCCCCCCCTCCCCCGTTTGGGGAGGCTCTATCAACGCCCCCCCCCCGTTTTGGGGGGCTCTATCAACGCCCCCCCTCCCCCGTTTTGGGGGGCTCTATCAACGCCCCCCCTCCTCCGTTTGGGGGGGCTCTATCAACGCCCCCCCTCCCCCGTTTTGGGGGGCTCTATCAACGCCCCCCCTCCCCCGTTTGGGGGGGCTCTATCAACGCCCCCCCTCCCCCGTTTTGGGGGGCCTCTATCAACGCCCCCCCCGTTTTGGGGGGCCTCTATCAACGCCCCCCCCCCCGTTTTGGGGGCCTCTATCAACGCCCCCCCCCCCCCGGAGGTGAAACCCCGACCTCCCCCGTCCCGTGCACCCCTGCCTCACACACACGACACCAGCCCCGCCCAAGACCCCCAGGGGCATACCCCCTCGTGGGACATGTCCGAGTGGCTGGCCCTCGCCACGACCGCGCGCACCGCGGCCTTGGCCGCGTACACGTTGACCTGGGCCTCGGCCACCCCCGCGGCCCGGACGACGCCGAGGACGGCCTCGCGGGGGTCCGCCCCCTCGGCCATGAGGCGGCTGCACAGCTCCTCCGACGCCACCGTCGCGCTGTGGTGCGTGGCCTCCGCCTCGGACCACTGCGCCGCCAGGGCCGCGGCTTTGGTGGCCGCGGCCACGGCCTCCGGCCCCGCACCGCCGCGCACGGCGGTGCGGGCGGCGTCCCGGAGCTCGTTCAGCCGCATGGCCTCCTGTGGTGTGGGGTGGGAGGGATGCATTAGAAGCTCAGAGTTTGCCGCAGAGGCGGTTAGGCAGGCGGTTGGAGGGGTTGCCAGAGCGGTTGGGGGCGGTTGCTGTCGGTTACAAACGCACGCCAGAGGGCAAGGGGCAGGGGGGGACGACCAGGGCAACACGTGGAGGGGGGGGGGGGGGGAGTTGGGCCTCGCGCACACGGAAACGCGGCGAGGCGTGCGGTGGGCGGCCTGACCGGAGGGGGGGTGGGCAGCAAGGACCGCCAAAGGGCCCTCGCAACAACCAGCACAACCTCCAGTGTGCCAACTACTGGGCTCCGCTAACTTGGAGACAACACCACAAGGCCGTCAGAACGCAGCGACCCGACCCAACATGCGAAGGGAACACCGCGTGACTGTCCAGGGCCCCGTAAAGAAAGAACCCGACGGAATGTCACACTTGGGGGGGGGGGGGGGCAGGGGGGCATACGGAGCGCGGGGGCTGCTACACTCACAGTCAATGCGTAGACCCTCTTGCCACACAGAACTGGACTGACCTCTGCGTGCTCCTCGGGCTTTGAACACAAAGGGGGCCGAAGGGGTGGTGTCGCACGATCCTCAGCAAAACCCTTCACCCCAACAACTCCCACGGCGCAAAGTGAACACCCTTCATCACCTTAGCCACATGCAGCGGAGGGTGTGCCAGGGGCCGTAGGGGAGGCACGGCCGTCACAGCAACATGCAGCTGCTGCCAGGTGTCCCACAAAGGCCGAGAGAGCCCGACGCGCAGGGGGCACAGGGGGGGCGCATGCACGTGTGTGTGGGGCACAGGGGGGGCGCATGCGTGTGTGTGTGGGGCACAGGGGGGGCGCATGCACGTGTGTGTGGGGCACAGGGGGGCGCATGCACGTGTGTGTGGGCACAGGGGGGGCGCATGCACGTGTGTGTGGGGCACAGGGGGGGCGCATGCACGTGTGTGTGGGGCACAGGGGGGGCGCATGCACGTGTGTGTGGGGCACAGGGGGGCGCATGCACGTGCGTGTGTGTGGGGCACAGGGGGGCGCATGCACGTGTGTGTGGGGCACAGGGGGGGCGCATGCACGTGTGTGTGGGGCACAGGGGGGGCGCATGCACGTGTGTGTGGGCACAGGGGGGCGCATGCACGTGTGTGTGGGGCACAGGGGGGCGCATGCACGTGTGTGTGGGCACAGGGGGGGACGCATGCACGTGTGTGTGGGGCACAGGGGGGGCGCATGCACGTGTGTGTGGGGCACAGGGGGGGCGCATGCACGTGTGTGTGGGCACAGGGGGGGCGCATGCACGTGTGTGTGGGGCACAGGGGGGGCGCATGCACGTGTGTGTGGGGCACAGGGGGGGCGCATGCACGTGTGTGTGTGGGGCACAGGGGGGGCGCATGCACGTGTGTGTGGGGCACAGGGGGGGCGCATGCACGTGTGTGTGGGGCACAGGGGGGGCGCATGCACGTGTGTGTGGGGCACAGGGGGGCGCATGCACGTGTGTGTGGGGCACAGGGGGGGCGCATGCACGTGTGTGTGGGGCACAGGGGGGGCGCATGCACGTGTGTGTGGGGCACAGGGGGGGCGCATGCACGTGTGTGTGGGGCACAGGGGGGGGCGCATGCACGTGTGTGTGGGGCACAGGGGGGGCGCATGCACGTGTGTGTGGGGCACAGGGGGGGCGCATGCACGTGTGTGTGGGGCACAGGGGGGGCGCATGCACGTGTGTGTGGGGCACAGGGGGGGCGCATGCACGTGTGTGTGGGGCACAGGGGGGGCGCATGCACGTGTGTGTGGGGCACAGGGGGGGCGCATGCACGTGTGTGTGTGGGGCACAGGGGGGGCGCATGCACGTGTGTGTGGGGCACAGGGGGGGCGCATGCACGTGTGTGTGGGGCACAGGGGGGGCGCATGCACGTGTGTGTGGGGCACAGGGGGGGCGCATGCACGTGTGTGTGTGGGGCACAGGGGGGGCGCATGCACGTGTGTGTGGGGCACAGGGGGGGCGCATGCACGTGTGTGTGGGGCACAGGGGGGGCGCATGCACGTGTGTGTGGGGCACAGGGGGGGCGCATGCACGTGTGTGTGGGGCACAGGGGGGGGCGCATGCACGTGTGTGTGGGGCACAGGGGGGGCGCATGCACGTGTGTGTGGGGCACAGGGGGGGCGCATGCACGTGTGTGTGGGGCACAGGGGGGGGCGCATGCACGTGTGTGTGGGGCACATGGGGGGGCCCATGCGTGTGTGTGGGGCACAGGGGGGGCGCATGCACGTGTGTGTGGGGCACAGGGGGGGCGCATGCACGTGTGTGTGGGGCACATGGGGGGGGGGGGCATGCACGTGTGTGGGGCACAGGGGGGGCGCATGCACGTGTGTGGGGCACAGGGGGGGCATGCACGTGTGTGGGGTACAGGGGGGGCGCATGCGCGTGTGTGGGGCACAGGGGGGGCGCATGCGTGTGTGTGTGGGGCACAGCAGGGGCGCATGCACGTGTGTGGGGCACAGGGGGGGCGCATGCACGTGTGTGTGGGGCACAGGGGGGGCGCATGCACGTGTGTGGGGCACAGGGGGGGCGCATGCACGTGTGTGGGGCACAGGGGGGGCGCATGCACGTGTGTGTGGGGCACAGGGGGGGCGCATGCACGTGTGTGTGGGGCACAGGGGGGGCGCATGCACGTGTGTGGGGCACAGGGGGGGCGCATGCACGTGTGTGTGGGGCACAGGGGGGGCGCATGCACGTGTGTGGGGCACAGGGGGGGCGCATGCACGTGTGTGTGGGGCACAGGGGGGGCGCATGCACGTGTGTGTGGGGCACAGGGGGGGGCGCATGCACGTGTGTGTGGGGCACAGGGGGGGGCGCATGCACGTGTGTGGGGCACATGGGGGGGGCGCATGCACGTGTGTGGGGCACAGGGGGCGCGTGCAGGTTATGTGCACGTACACACACAGGCATGCACACAGGCCTGCACAGTGATGCGGACTCTGATGTGGACCCATACGCAGATGCAGCTGCACGTTCCCGTTGCAGGGCCACCGGCCTCAGGAGGAAGATGCCCTGATGACTGATGGGATGGGCCACTTGGAGAAGATGATGTCTGGAAGCTGTCTAGCCGACCGTGATCAACTGTGACAACCGCACACCACCGTATCTCAGGTTTCAGATCCCAGTCTCGTTCCCTGTTGCCGGCCCTCTGCACTGCGTGAGCACATGTGCCGCGTGCGCTTCCGCACATGCACATCAGTGCTGCCGCCAGCAACGCCGCTAGTCACGCTCCGAAAGCTACAACCCACCCCCCACCCCCCCAAACCGTCGTTGGGTATTGCGGGGCCTGCGCCCTGGTCGTTGACGACCACGGCGTCATTTGCTTGGTGGGCTGGTGGTGATGGCGTTGTAGATACTGAAAACCACGTTCCCGGCCCAACTTCGCACCACCCTTCCTCCGTCCGTTGGTGAGCAATGGCCTGGCTACAACCCCTCCGGTACGGACAAGTGTTTGTTCACATCGGGTCAGCCAGGATCGTCCGTTGATGGGCACATCCTGCGGCATTTGGGCCACCCACTGTTCGCATGCGCGTTTCCATCCCGTTGCCAAATGACATGCAGAGCTACGTGCGACCAGGGTTTGCTCGTCCGTACCACCCCGCTGCCACCACTTTCTATTGCATGTCTCGGTGTAACCCTTTATGCCGTCCACCCTGTCGGCGTCCGATGTCGCCCACAACTGCTGGCCACGCAGCGCACAGCATCAGCACCGACAGTGCTCTAGTACCAACACTAGCAGTAGCACCAGCCTCGGCACCACAAGAAAACCTTAATGTGTGGTCGCGAAGGAGGCCCCAACCCGTTCGCGGGGGCAGGCAAATCCTCAAAATCGCCGGCCGCGAACTGCGTCGACTCGTGCCAAACTGGATTCAACGTTTGGTGCTTCACTTGGGTCTTGAACTGCAACAAGTGAGAAAGAGGCCGTGTTCGTGCTTTGGAATCAGGACCAATTTCGGATACTCCCCCCCCCCCCGACAGTAGACCCGGGTCTCTTAATTTTTTGACCCGGAGCCGAAGCCCTGGGTCTCTTAAAGTGTACTTTTTCAAGTGGGTCTCTTACATTGTCATTCTAGAGCTGCAAAGTGTTGGCCTTGGGCTGAGGCACTAATGTTAGTGTTCACTAAGGCTATATATGTCATTTGAACGCCCATTTCTTGAAGTTTATGAGACTCTACCCACAACATTCAATGTTCAAGCATCCGGTTACAAGTATCTTGTCACAATAGGGCTTGGGCTTTGGTTGGGGTTCGACTTTGTATCTTTTTGCAAGTGGGTCTCTTAAAGTGTACTTTTTGAAGTGGGTCTCTTAGCGCTTTGGTCAGGGCCGGCTCTGAAATTCGACTGGGTCTCTTATATGGTCTTTTGCTGGTGGGTCTACTGTCGGGGGGGGGGCAGAGTATTGTGGAACCGTGCTTTGTCTTCTCGTTGTAGTGCTCTTTTCACCCGTGTGCCACGTGTTGTTTCTGCTTTGCATTGGTTTGGCACCGCAATGTTGTGGGGGGTATTTATTTCACAATATATGTGACTGTTTCAAGATTCCGAAGTTCGGAAGTCTATGCGTGTGCTAACTCACGGCTTGTATTTTTGCCGCGTTTCCTTTTGCGAGAGGCGCAACGCAACACACCACACGAAATGGCAACTCGTCAAGGACAAGAACATGGGTTGGTCATGTTGGTCATCTATGACCTCCTATGTTACGGTTACACCCCTTTACTATGTTTGGATACACATTGCACTCATCTTGAATCGCTCAGGTGGGGGAGTAAGCCCCCACACAATGAATGAATGAATGAATCACACGCCTACAATGTAATGCAAACCCCAACTTACACGAGCACGCTCCGCACCAACACAAACTCATCATATCAGAACCATGTGAGAAGAGAAGACGGTGGTTGTCAAAGTTGCGATAGGGCACAACACTTCAGAAGGTCGGGTGTTAGGCACGCCGTTCCATTCCGTTCCGCGTGAAATCCCGATCCTGCACCCCCCCCCCCCCGTGGCACGGTTGGCACAAAAGAGTTTCGCTCAATTCAACCCCCCCAGCCCCCCAACTGTTGTAGAGTTGGTCCCTGAGGACCCAATCCGAGGGACGTGTTAGAAGCCCGGAGGGCAGGGGGTCTAGTGGCAAAAAAAAATTGCGAAAAGCATACCCGTAAATGTAGCATGCCATGCAACCAAAAAGTGAACCAATGGACCATGTGGACTTCGTACCAAAAAATTGTTCCAAACCGCGCCTGGTGATGTACAAGGAAAAGGAAATCAAGAACCCATTCAACTTCTTGAAAAAAATTGTTCAAAGTGCACGTGGTGATGTGGTGTGACATCCACGCAAACGGCTATGAGGACAGAGGCTACTCCCACACACACACACCTTACTCTTCCCAATACGCAGAGAGCCACGGCATGGCTCAATGTGTGGAGTGTGCCATGTGCACACATAGGGTTAACTAGATCCCACCCGCAATCGATAGAGGCTCACCTGCCCATGTGGCAGGCACACATGGGTCTACTATTGCTAAATACGCCCCTGCAATGGTCAACAACAATAAGAAAGCAACAAATGATTCCGGCGCTTCATTAAATTGCAGAAGCGTGGCACACACACGCACACGGTTGTACAGTACTAAGACTAAGGGCACACTGGGCACCAAGACAGGCACAATAGGGCTGCTCACAAATGCATTCGGGTTGGACACACGCCCTCAACGACACAAACATACCGATTGAGATCCAGCAGTCACCACCACGTACGGGTCACTCAACCCACAAAAATCTGCAATCAACAAATTTCGAGCGCTATGGACCAACACCTTTAGCCCGAGCAAGCTCTCCAAAGTGGGATGTTCATTGTCACTATAGACAGCTTGAATAATGAGGTAGAGGTCACCGGCAGACTTGTCCCCGAGAAGGAGCGGTATGGCCACCTGGAATCAAGATGCGGGGTTCTAGACGAATGGTGTTGGCAGCTCGTCGAAAAAAGTTGTTCGCATTCATTTCACGCGGTTGAAGATCCTATGTCGCGATCCTCACACCCAAACCACCAGCGCTTGACGACATTGACACCTCATCGGGTTCACCACTGGTATCGATTGAAGAACTCGGAAGGAAACCTTCCCCAATCAAATCATCGGCCTTGAGGGTATCTTCATCGAAGATTCGAACATCTAACCCGAAGGCCTTGTGGTGCGGTAGCTCGGATTGTGCAAGCTCGTTGGTTGCAGTGTCGGACGAGTACCCTGCAATTCTTTTGAATAGATTCATGTTGACAATGTGGCCATGCCAAAGTAAGTATGCATGGCTGAGAACCACAAAACATCGCCAAGGGTCCAAAAGGGAGAGAAAACCGAAAATACCGACGTAAAGTCGCGTAAAACAAGGCTTGTGGCACGTATAAATATGCACGTATGTGAATATCGATGCCAAGGCTGCCAGGGCGAGCACAAGAGCGCACAATAGCCCCTCGGACAAGCGAAATGGCCGCGATGCCCATGAGGCGAGTGTGAATCAATGTGCAGAAGGGAACGATGGTTCATTGTGTCACACAACTGATTGAAAACACCACACCCTTGTGCAAACTATGCACGATGACGTTGGTCTCCCCGTTCATCCGTCGGTACTCACCCGGTTTACAAATTGCTCGCTTATGACACGAACGCCACTCATCCAATAATAGCGGGTTTCACATCAAAATCGGAGACGTGTTCTCGAAAGGTCATGGTTGGAGGCTATGAATCGGGAGAGGTAGCGTCCCCAAGAACCCCATCAAAAACATCCCAACCAAAACCAAGAGGGAAACCATTCGATCCGAGAACTACGAGTAGCTGAAGTATCCCGTCGGTGGCCATACCATTAAAAAAATAGATCCCGGAAGGAGGTTGAGTGGATACCAAAACCCCGGGCAAGAGCATGGGTATGGGTATATTTCGGATCGAAAGATGATACGGACGATCTCAACCAACCACATATCTCCGGTGCTGGGCCACGTGATAATGGCCAAGATAGTTGAGACATGAGAATGTTGGAATGGCAATCCTGGACAACTAATCTCCAGTTTCCACAATCCTTTCCCACCAATGTAAGACATGAAACACAAAGGATAGGACACGAGCGAAGCAACAACTTGGATGGTTCACACGAAGCAGGCACGAGCAAAACTCATCAGTGGTGCATTTAAACCATTGGGCTCCTAAGTGTGGACAAAAAATAAATCGTGTGTCCCATGTATTGCATATACGCCTTTCGTCTCACCCGTGTTCATCCTACTCTTAAAACCGGTCATGGCACAACATGCATGTATGTACACAAAACGTGAGTGACGCTGTCCATGCAAGCCCATTCTGAAGGGAAGCCATTGCTGAGTGCGACAATTGCAGTGGGAGATCCTATTCCCACCAATGAATATGTAGGGGGAAGGAGAGGAGCATTAAGTCGGTCCGTTCTGTTGTTCGCAGAGGGCGATATCACAACCTAAGGAGGCTCTAATTCCTAGGGACCCCCCTGGGCTCCAAGGGCTCGCTTCCTTGTTACCCCTCGGAGGGAGTAGGGGGCTTCACTGCCTACGGATGTAGGATTTGCCCTATTATCAGAGGTATAGGGTTAAGCTTACTGATCCTAACTGGCTCACCCTACCAGATGCCTGTGATCCATCTGAACCATATTTGATATTTTTTGCAGGCCCCTCGGTCCC
The DNA here is from genome assembly GCA_964036045.1 of Eutreptiella sp. 'Long Island Sound 2002'. Lineage (NCBI taxonomy): Eukaryota > Euglenozoa > Euglenophyceae > Eutreptiales > Eutreptiaceae > Eutreptiella > Eutreptiella sp. 'Long Island Sound 2002'. Next base: position 22,987,457 of record OZ038400.1, on the reverse strand, counting down.
AAAGCGAATTGCACAGGGTTGGGTTGACTCAGTCAAGTCAGTCACGAGTCACGATTTTTTGACTCAGTCAAGTCAAGTCACCAGTCACGCCGCCCCAGTCGACTCAGTCAAGTCACTATGTCGAGTGGTGACTGTGACTGAATAGGCACTACGAGTCACTGATCGCCGGTTCGAATCCCACTGTGGTTTGTACCGTGGCGCGATCGCTCAGCTTATGGGCGATTGGCGAGCGATTGGTGCATTGCTGGGATCGGCAGGGATCGAACCTACGAACCTACTTTTAAAGCCAATGTCACCGTACATTACTGCAGAACAATCTTGCGCTTCGAAGCTCATCTTGTGCTTTTGCATGCTTTGTGGGGTGCCGGCTTCGGAGGGCACCATGCTTTTTTCAAAATTTTCGAAAAAAATTTAGTATGCTCTCATGAGTCAAGCTTTTGGGGCGACTGAGTCATGACTGAGTCACCAGTCACGATCGCCGATGACTGACTCAAGTCAGTCATCAGTCATCAATTTTTTGACTCAGTCAAGTCTCAGTCACCACCTGTCGTTTTTGACTCAGTCAACCCAACCCTGGAATTGCAACCGTGGTCGCGCGCACAAAGGTGTGCGCAAATCTGCAAAATCTGCAGAGAAAAAAGAGCTGATCACTCAATTGAAGATCTCTGCATTGTCATAAATGACCAGTAAAATCACCATCACGAATTCGATTGTTATCGATGAACCCACGTAGCTTACATCTAAACTCATCGTTCCCTACGAGGTGATTGTAGAAAATGACTAAAGGCATAAGAAAGCAGCACGTTTCATAGTACTTGCAAAAATAGTCGCCAAGTCGTCATGGAGGTGCGGTAAACAACGGTGGGATATCACCGTGCACGGGGGCCATGTAGATGCGAACCAACATAAAGGTGAGCACAAGTGTGGTGTGGCTAAAAAGTTTAGGAATGTTCACACTGCGTCACTCCTATTTTTAAAATTCACAACCGTGCACACCAAGGTTCTGAATTTCAATGGTTGTGTTCTTGCCGAAGCTATTTTTCAATCCAATCATGAGAAATAGCCAAGCGATTTTTGGTGGAAAAAATGGGAAAGGGTTGACCAAAGTATGGGCGGCGGAGGCACCGATGGAAGTATGTTCCATTTTTGTCGTTCATAATTGAGTATTCGACAAATACCTCCGGTTCATTTTCTCTTGAAACATGGGGTGATCTGAGGTGAGCGACGTGCGCCAAAGGGAGTGTGGCTTCCTAAACCGAAGATTCAAGGACAAGGATGCACGAACGCTCCAACACATGTGTCCCATGCAGCCCATTTGCTTCGTGTTGGACGAAGAACCAACGTCTTTTCTCCATGGATCCCTCCTAGATAGCGACAACACGAAGAACAAGTTGCAAAACACACACACACAAAAGCCACTCGCCCTGTGGATTGGAGCTGGAGTTGGCCAACGCGCACATCTCGCGTGTACGAATAGCATAGCCGAGACCGGAAACGACACGAGGAGTTTTCCCGTCGTCGTGGGGTTCACGGTTGGGTGGTGGGGTATCGATTGGTGGTGGTGGTGTGGCTTGCGCACAATGCGGGAAAAAAAGTAAGAATGTCTTGCACGGTGGAGCGTGGCGGTGCCAAATGGTGGCAAAATCACATGGATGCGGCCTTATGCACAACCTTTTTAGTTGCAACCACCTTGTTCTAAAAGCAGATTGACGAAGCCCGATGATGACGCCCGACTTCTCATTGTAATGCAACGATACTTGAAAAGTCATTTTCTTTCGTAGATACGGTTGCAGCGATGTTCTCCGATATTGGCCAATTCCAGTTTCCGTGTCCTTTCAGTGGGCCTTGGGGAGCACGCATGACATGGAGCAAAGGTGGCGTCCATAACGAACGAAGGCGAATGTTTGGGTGTGGAGAAAATTAGCAATTTGCTTGCACACACCAAGCAGCGACTACGAGTAGTACTAGTAGTAGTAGTAGTAGTAGTAACGTCAAGGACTAATCAACAACAAAAAAGACGCGAGGAAGCAAGGAGAGGCACACGCAGGGTGGCAACCCTCGTTAGCGGGACAAATAAGGCATAGAAGGCATAAGAACAAGAGCGTTGTTCGGGTTGCTAGGCTGTGTCCACTCCTTCATGGATCTATCACTACATGTTTGCTCATAGTGGTGTGCATGGGAGGTGAAGCAAACAAATTGCTTTTGTGGACATAATGAGTGCAGGCGGTTGGATGGTTTGTTGGCCCTCGAGCCGTGGCAATAAAATGTGAAATACTGGTGCATGAAATCGATGAACATGCAAGCAAATATTTACATGGAAAATGCACCTGCCACAAACAACCGCCGTATTCGACAAAAGCACGCTCTTGTAGCGGAGGGATTTCCGTGCAAACAAGTGCATGCGAAGGTATTCTTGGGCCAAGTCCTTGCACAAGGTAGTTGGTGAACAACACGGGCACAACACGCGCATAGCGCGTACACGCCACAACATCCTTTGAGGGTGCTTGAGGTCGCGGCCAACGTCGCGAGGCGGACGCGGGGCCAATTGATTGGAGAATTTCTAGCAAGTTGTGTGCGACCCGGGCTTGGGGCCTGTTTGTTTCACTCACTCGCCCCTTGTGCGGTTTCACACCTTTTTTTTTAGGCATGGCGGTTTCCCGCCCAAGTCCATGACGCACTATTTTGGTGGGGGGCTTTGCCGGGGGGCTAAATGGTGACGGGTATTCGGTGTGAAAAGTGCCTAGAAAACAGTGGAAACATGCAAGAAATTCTTTCAAGAAAATGGATTGGGGCACATTATAGCTTTGCAAGAAAGTTGATAGAGGGGAGTAGTGTTGGGACTTTGCAAGCCTTTTCCAATCCATTGGTGGTTTCGTTAGCATGAGAGGGTTCGAGACTAAGTCACGCAATTCATTGCCATCATTTGGATGAAGCACCGTCCTCCCCAATGGCATACGGGTTACTCCGTCCATGTTGATGTGTACCACACTGGCCAGGCACGCACACCACGGAACACGTGTTCTTGTGCATGTGCTCATAGATGGCGATGGTAAAGTGAGCAGTCGGGCGCATAAGCAAATCTCTAACTGCGTCAGTGCTTTTATCCAGAGGGTAGCGTTCAGGTGCGGTGACATTTTTGCTTGTACTCGGCAGGGGTTGGGTGTGCCTTTGCTTGTGGACCTCCTCTCCAGCCTCAGTTTTGACTCACCATGTCCCGGTCAGTGGCTATTTCCGATCTGTCTCCCGTTCATACCAATCTCGTGACCAGCAACATCGTGTCTAGGACCAGTGGCGATGGTTTCGCGAGGAATGATGTTGCGGGACCTTCTCGGGCGGCTGAGAAGAATTATGTGACGATTCAAAGTCGAGAAGAGGGGGTTGAGTACATTCGAATGCGCCCCCAACCTCCGGCCCCAGTCTTCCACGCAGGGGACTTTGAGGAGAGTGTGCGTTGGTTGCAGGATCCAGACTTTTGGTACAAAAGGCAACAGCAGTTGTCGGTGGAATACCCAGGGTGGGCGACCGCTCGATGATGAACCGGTAAGATGGAGAGGACGCGGGAGAGTTGGCACATCACTCATGTGCCGTCCATACCATCGAGTAGTGCTCCACTTGTAATGCAGGGATGGATGCGTGGCAACACGCAGCCCGCCCCCCCCTTCCTCGGCCCGTGTGGGCACCGTTCAGAGTTGCTCGGCAATTCATCAGCGTTTTTCTGTCCTCCGCCTTACGACTGGTCCGTCAACGGTTGCTGCGATGGCGGCAGGTGGTCAGTTTTTGCTTTTCTCCTCCTGCCCCGAACTCGGTTGGGCTCAGCCCAGTCGGGCCTGCGATCCGATCCCCTTCTGCGGTCATCCATGAGGCATGACCCTCTGTCCCTCTGCGCGCCCCTCGCCAGGGCAGACCTGAGCAACCACTGCTGCATGGATTCCACAAGGATGTGCAAATTTTGGGGGGGGGGTCAGTGTGCCCTGTGGCAGGTCCCCGCCGCTCTCAGGCGCGCATTACCCGACCGGCGATCACGTTCGATCGCAGTATTGGGGCGTATCGTGCAATCATCGGCCTCCCCATTGCCGGGCCAACGCCCTCAGGAAGGGCACAGGAGGGTATTCTTTGGTCACCCCTGTTTCCAAAAGGCGGGTGTGTGGCATGTGCCGCGCGCCGTGGCCGCAATGCCTCGCAACACACTGACCATCATTTACGGTTGTTTACCCGGCCGTTGCCTGTGGCATTGATCGGTGCCTTTTGGCCCCTGTCAACGCGTTTGAAGTGTCTGGGGGGCCGTTGGGGGGCCCTTTCGATGGTCGACTCGTCCGATGGAGAGAGCCCAGGGGACTTGGCACACCACCGCTCCACTTGCAATGCATGGATGGATGCGTGGCAGCCCCCCCCCTTCCTCGGCCCTATGCCCTGGAGACTGTTCAGAGCTGTTCCGCAGCTCAGCAGTGTTTTTCTGCCCCCCGCCTTAAGACTGGTCAGTCAGCGGTAGCAAACGGCCGATCGGCGGCAGGCGGTTTTTGTATGTATCCCGCTGCAGCTGGGCGCAGTCGGGAGTGCGATTCGACCCGATTCCCTCGGGGCACAGTGACTTTGGGGGCTGTCCGCACGACGGGCAGGTGCCCCTCCATTCTGCCTCACGGATTCACAATCCGCCACTCACTCGATTCGAAGACCATTGAAGGGGCCCATGGCCGGCTGCCCCCCCACAGCCCTTGAACCTGAAACACAGCCCCTAGGCCCGAAAAAGTCCCGGTGGGGCTGTGCGCCTTGGCAGCGAAAGGGCACCCCCGGCCCTGCGGTGCAACATCTCAGCGTCCCCAGCTTTTCAGGAAATGGCCAACGCATTCCCTTTGACCTCCCTTTAATGGTCGGGGCCATTCCGGTCACCCGTGTCACGGCCCATTCCGCCTGCACGTGCTCCCCCGGTGCTCAGTCGGTGCACAATGCGCCGCGCATGTTGCCTCTTGTGCCCCCCCCCCCCCCCCCCGGTCCCCGGTGCTCCGTGGTGGCGAGGCGTGGGCACCAACCGCCTTCCAGGATCCCCCCGGCACTACGCCTTCACGTTGCGCACACAACATGAGCCTGAGTGGGGCAACCCCGAGACATGGTCAAACACGTGTTGCATAACCAACGCAAGGGGGAGGGAGGGACGCCCCCAAACGTACCTGTGGTCTGTTGATGGCCCCCAGCGATAATCTGTTCTGTCTTGTGTGCGGCTGACGCGTGCCTGCGCACGGCCGTTGACCAGCTTTCGCATCGAGGGTTGGGGTTGACCTGGAGGAAAGACAGAGCACTTTCTGCAAACACATTCTGTCTGCAGCTGTTCGTGAATTGCATGCCTTAGGGACAAGCAACCTCATGGGAACACATGAGTGCGCACACAGTGCAAAGTTTTGTGTGGCGGCGACTACCCGCACCCTTGTGTTGGGTCTTTTCCACGATTCCCAAGAACTCGTGATAACCCCCCCCTCCCCCGGCCAGTGCATGTGTTGTTTGGGGCAGCACCTGACGCGTCGCGCGCATGGCGCAGCCATTTGGAAACGTCCACGGGAAAGGTGTTGTGTTGTCTCTGTCGTTTGCAATTGTGCTCCTGCGGCGGGCACCTCTGCGGATGTATTTATTTGGGGCCGCGGAGGGCCACAACGGGCCAAGGGCCATGCCAACTGCAGTATGCTCTTGATTGCGCCATGTTTGTGGGAAGGAGGGGTGTGGGGGGGGGGAGGGGGGGGGGGGGGGGGCTGGGTGCAATTTTGTGTCAAAGTGTTTGCTCTCCTCAGGGGCCAATTTGTTTGCGGGGAGGGGGTAGACATCGGGACGTTCCGGGTGTGCTCGCCACACCCGTAGTGCGGCGCGAGCGCGGTGCAAGTACTCTCCCTTTAAGGATTGGAGCCCATACTACGAGGACGGCCCAGTCCACAGGATTGAAATTGGGTGAAATTGCATGCGGTTGTTCCGGATGCACATCTGGTGGATCTTGCCCAAAACGCACGCAGTGCCACGACATTCCCAAGAGAGGAAGAGCCTCGAGTTGCCAAACCACGGGGGGGGGGGTCTCTCTACATTCACGGGGGGAACGGAGTCCCTGGTGTGACCAGGCCTCAGCTCTGTCACGTGCTTCCCTTCCGACAACGAAGGCATCTGTTTTTTCGCATCCTTCATATCTGCCCGGGGCCCTATGCCTTGGCAGCCTCGCGCCGCAGTCCATCTCGGGGTGTGTTTGGGCGCGGTGCACTTGCTGTTGCTTGGGCCCGCAGAGAGCGCTGCAGGTGCCAGGCCTGGGCAGGACCCCTCTGATGGATTCTGGTGACCGTACTGTGGGCTGCAGCAAAGAAGAAAGCCCTCGCAAGCACATGCAGCCGCCTTTTGTGTCTGTGGGTGCATGTATGCTTTGCCGGGCGGTCCTGCTACCATCTGCCAGTGGGCCCTGTCTTTGTCTTCGGCGGGTCTCAAAAACTTCCTCCCAGCCTCTGAGTTTGTATTTGCAGGTGCCCGTTGCTGTGGGGAATGTGGGGCCAGCGGAAACAACAACTTGGAGTGCCCTCAAACCCGAGAAGGTGTTCGACACTTTGCACTGCCAAAAAGCCTCCTACATAAGGGCATGGGGACACTGAGCACTACCAAAAAGCCCCCTACATAAGGGCATGGGGACACTGAGCACTACCAAAAAGCCTCCTACATAAGGGCATGGGGACACTGAGCACTACCAAAAAGCCTCCTACATAAGGGCATGGGGACACTGAGCACTACCAAAAGGCCCCCTACATAAGGGCATGGGGACACTGAGCACTACCAAAAAGCCTCCTACATAAGGGCATGGGGACACTGAGCACTGCCAAAAAGCCTCCTACATAAGGGCATGGGGACACTGAGCACTGCCAAAAAGCCTCCTACATAAGGGCATGGGGACACTGAGCACTACCAAAAAGCCCCCTACATAAGGGCATGGGGACACTGAGCACTACCAAAAAGCCTCCTACATAAGGGCATGGGGACACTGAGCACTACCAAAAAGCCTCCTACATAAGGGCATGGGGACACTGAGCACTACCAAAAAGCCCCCTACATAAGGGCATGGGGACACTGAGCACTACCAAAAAGCCTCCTACATAAGGGCATGGGGACACTGAGCACTGCCAAAAAGCCTCCTACATAAGGGCATGGGGACACTGAGCACTGCCAAAAAGCCTCCTACATAAGGGCATGGGGACACTGAGCACTGCCAAAAAGCCTCCTACATAAGGGCATGGGGACACTGAGCACTACCAAAAAGCCTCCTACATTAGGGCATGGGGACACTGAGCACTACCAAAAAGCCTCCTACATAAGGGCATGGGGACACTGAGCACTGCCAAAAAGCCTCCTACATAAGGGCATGGGGACACTGAGCACTACCAAAAAGCCTCCTACATAAGGGCATGGGGACACTGAGCACTACCAAAAAGCCTCCTACATAAGGGCATGGGGACACTGAGCACTGCCAAAAAGCCTCCTACATAAGGGCATGGGGACACTGAGCACTACCAAAAAGCCCCCTACATAAGGGCATGGGGACACTGAGCACTGCCAAAAAGCCTCCTACATAAGGGCATGGGGACACTGAGCACTGCCAAAAAACCCCCTACATAAGGGCATGGGGACACTGAGCACTACCAAAAAGCCTCCTACATAAGGGCATGGGGACACTGAGCACTGCCAAAAATCCCCCTACATAAGGGCATGGGGACACTGAGCACTGCCAAAAAGCCCCCTACATAAGGGCATGGGGACACTGAGCACTACCAAAAAGCCTCCTACATAAGGGCATGGGGACACTGAGCACTACCAAAAAGCCTCCTACATAAGGGCATGGGGACACTAAGCACTACCAAAAAGCCTCCTACATAAGGGCATGGGGACACTGAGCACTACCAAAAAGCCTCCTACATAAGGGCATGGGGACACTGAGCACTGCCAAAAAGCCTCCTACATAAGGGCATGGGGACACTTTGCACTGCCAAAAAGCCTCCTACATAAGGGCATGGGGACACTGAGCACTGCCAAAAAGCCTCCTACATAAGGGCATGGGGACACTGGGCACTACCAAAAAGCCCCCTACATAAGGGCATGGGGACACTGAGCACTACCAAAAAGCCCCCTACATAAGGGCATGGGGACACTGAGCACTGCCAAAAAGCCTCCTACATAAGGGCATGGGGACACTGAGCACTGCCAAAAAGCCCCCTACATAAGGGCATGGGGACACTGAGCACTGCCAAAAAGCCTCCTACATAAGGGCATGGGGACACTGAGCACTACCAAAAAGCCTCCTACATAAGGGCATGGGGACACTGAGCACTGCCAAAAAGCCTCCTACATAAGGGCATGGGGACACTGAGCACTGCCAAAAAGCCTCCTACATAAGGGCATGGGGACACTGAGCACTGCCAAAAAGCCTCCTACATAAGGGCATGGGGACACTGAGCACTGCCAAAAAGCCCCCTACATAAGGGCATGGGGACACTGAGCACTGCCAAAAAGCCCCCTACATAAGGGCATGGGGACATTGAGCACTGCCAAAAAGCCTCCTACATAAGGGCATGGGGACACTGAGCACTGCCAAAAAGCCTCCTACATAAGGGCATGGGGACACTGAGCACTGCCAAAAAGCCCCCTACATAAGGGCATGGGGACACTGAGCACTGCCAAAAAGCCTCCTACATAAGGGCATGGGGACACTGAGCACTGCCAAAAAGCCTCCTACATAAGGGCATGGGGACACTGAGCACTACCAAAAAGCCTCCTACATAAGGGCATGGGGACACTGAGCACTGCCAAAAAGCCCCCTACATAAGGGCATGGGGACACTGAGCACTGCCAAAAAGCCCCCTACATAAGGGCATGGGGACACTGAGCACTGCCAAAAAGCCTCCTACATAAGGGCATGGGGACACTGAGCACTACCAAAAAGCCCCCTACATAAGGGCATGGGGACACTGAGCACTACCAAAAAGCCTCCTACATAAGGGCATGGGGACACTGAGCACTACCAAAAAGCCCCCTACATAAGGGCATGGGGACACTGAGCACTACCAAAAAGCCTCCTACATAAGGGCATGGGGACACTGAGCACTGCCAAAAAGCCTCCTACATAAGGGCATGGGGACACTGAGCACTACCAAAAAGCCTCCTACATAAGGGCATGGGGACACTGAGCACTGCCAAAAAGTCCCCTACATAAGGGCATGGGGACACTGAGCACTGCCAAAAAGCCTCCTACATAAGGGCATGGGGACACTGAGCACTGCCAAAAAGCCTCCTACATAAGGGCATGGGGACACTGAGCACTGCCAAAAAGCCCCCTACATAAGGGCATGGGGACACTGAGCACTGCCAAAAAGCCCCCTACATAAGGGCATGGGGACACTGAGCACTGCCAAAAAGCCTCCTACATAAGGGCATGGGGACACTGAGCACTGCCAAAAAGCCTCCTACATAAGGGCATGGGGACACTGAGCACTGCCAAAAAGCCCCCTACATAAGGGCATGGGGACACTGAGCACTGCCAAAAAGCCCCCTACATAAGGGCATGGGGACACTGAGCACTGCCAAAAAGCCTCCTACATAAGGGCATGGGGACACTGAGCACTACCAAAAAGCCTCCTACATAAGGGCATGGGGACACTGAGCACTGCCAAAAAGCCCCCTACATAAGGGCATGGGGACACTGAGCACTGCCAAAAAGCCCCCTACATAAGGGCATGGGGACACTGAGCACTGCCAAAAAGCCTCCTACATAAGGGCATGGGGACACTGAGCACTACCAAAAAGCCCCCTACATAAGGGCATGGGGACACTGAGCACTACCAAAAAGCCTCCTACATAAGGGCATGGGGACACTGAGCACTACCAAAAAGCCTCCTACATAAGGGCATGGGGACACTGAGCACTACCAAAAAGCCTCCTACATAAGGGCATGGGGACACTGAGCACTGCCAAAAAGCCTCCTACATAAGGGCATGGGGACACTGAGCACTACCAAAAAGCCTCCTACATAAGGGCATGGGGACACTGAGCACTACCAAAAAGCCTCCTACATAAGGGCATGGGGACACTGAGCACTGCCAAAAAGCCCCCTACATAAGGGCATGGGGACACTGAGCACTGCCAAAAAGCCTCCTACATAAGGGCATGGGGACACTGAGCACTACCAAAAAGCCTCCTACATAAGGGCATGGGGACACTGAGCACTGCCAAAAAGCCCCCTACATAAGGGCATGGGGACACTGAGCACTACCAAAAAGCCTCCTACATAAGGGCATGGGGACACTGAGCACTGCCAAAAAGCCTCCTACATAAGGGCATGGGGACACTGAGCACTGCCAAAAAGCCCCCTACATAAGGGCATGGGGACACTGAGCACTGCCAAAAAGCCCCCTACATAAGGGCATGGGGACACTGAGCACTGCCAAAAAGCCTCCTACATAAGGGCATGGGGACACTGAGCACTGCCAAAAAGCCTCCTACATAAGGGCATGGGGACACTGAGCACTACCAAAAAGCCCCCTACATAAGGGCATGGGGACACTGAGCACTGCCAAAAAGCCCCCTACATAAGGGCATGGGGACACTGAGCACTGCCAAAAAGCCTCCTACATAAGGGCATGGGGACACTTTGCACTGCCAAAAAGCCTCCTACATAAGGGCATGGGGACACTGAGCACTACCAAAAAGCCTCCTACATAAGGGCATGGGGACACTGAGCACTGCCAAAAAGCCCCCTACATAAGGGCATGGGGACACTGAGCACTGCCAAAAAGCCTCCTACATAAGGGCATGGGGACACTGAGCACTGCCAAAAAGCCTCCTACATAAGGGCATGGGGACACTGAGCACTGCCAAAAAGCCTCCTACATAAGGGTATGGGGACACTTTGCACTGCCAAAAAGCCTCCTACATAAGGGCATGGGGACACTGAGCACTGCCAAAAAGCCTCCTACATAAGGGCATGGGGACACTGGGCACTACCAAAAAGCCCCCTACATAAGGGCATGGGGACACTGAGCACTACCAAAAAGCCTCCTACATAAGGGCATGGGGACACTGAGCACTACCAAAAAGCCTCCTACATAAGGGCATGGGGACACTGAGCACTGCCAAAAAGCCTCCTACATAAGGGCATGGGGACACTGAGCACTACCAAAAAGCCTCCTACATAAGGGCATGGGGACACTGAGCACTGCCAAAAAGCCCCCTACATAAGGGCATGGGGACACTGAGCACTGCCAAAAAGCCTCCTACATAAGGGCATGGGGACACTGAGCACTACCAAAAAGCCCCCTACATAAGGGCATGGGGACACTGAGCACTGCCAAAAAGCCCCCTACATAAGGGCATGGGGACACTGAGCACTGCCAAAAAGCCCCCTACATAAGGGCATGGGGACACTGAGCACTACCAAAAAGCCCCCTACATAAGGGCATGGGGACACTGAGCACTGCCAAAAAGCCCCCTACATAAGGGCATGGGGACACTGAGCACTACCAAAAAGCCCCCTACATAAGGGCATGGGGACACTGAGCACTGCCAAAAAGCCTCCTACATAAGGGCATGGGGACACTGAGCACTACCAAAAAGCCTCCTACATAAGGGCATGGGGACACTGAGCACTACCAAAAAGCCCCCTACATAAGGGCATGGGGACACTGAGCACTGCCAAAAAGCCCCCTACATAAGGGCATGGGGACACTGAGCACTGCCAAAAAGCCCCCTACATAAGGGCATGGGGACACTGAGCACTGCCAAAAAGCCTCCTACATAAGGGCATGGGGACACTGAGCACTGCCAAAAAGCCCCCTACATAAGGGCATGGGGACACTGAGCACTGCCAAAAAGCCTCCTACATAAGGGCATGGGGACACTGAGCACTACCAAAAAGCCTCCTACATAAGGGCATGGGGACACTGAGCACTGCCAAAAAGTCCCCTACATAAGGGCATGGGGACACTGAGCACTGCCAAAAAGCCTCCTACATAAGGGCATGGGGACACTGAGCACTGCCAAAAAGCCTCCTACATAAGGGCATGGGGACACTGAGCACTACCAAAAAGCCCCCTACATAAGGGCATGGGGACACTGAGCACTGCCAAAAAGCCCCCTACATAAGGGCATGGGGACACTGAGCACTGCCAAAAAGCCTCCTACATAAGGGCATGGGGACACTGAGCACTACCAAAAAGCCCCCTACATAAGGGCATGGGGACACTGAGCACTGCCAAAAAGCCTCCTACATAAGGGCATGGGGACACTGAGCACTGCCAAAAAGCCCCCTACATAAGGGCATGGGGACACTGAGCACTACCAAAAAGCCCCCTACATAAGGGCATGGGGACACTGAGCACTACCAAAAAGCCCCCTACATAAGGGCATGGGGACACTGAGCACTGCCAAAAAGCCCCCTACATAAGGGCATGGGGACATTGAGCACTGCCAAAAAGCCTCCTACATAAGGGCATGGGGACACTGAGCACTGCCAAAAAGCCCCCTACATAAGGGCATGGGGACACTGAGCACTGCCAAAAAGCCTCCTACATAAGGGCATGGGGACACTGAGCACTACCAAAAAGCCTCCTACATAAGGGCATGGGGACACTGAGCACTGCCAAAAAGTCCCCTACATAAGGGCATGGGGACACTGAGCACTGCCAAAAAGCCTCCTACATAAGGGCATGGGGACACTGAGCACTGCCAAAAAGCCTCCTACATAAGGGCATGGGGACACTGAGCACTACCAAAAAGCCCCCTACATAAGGGCATGGGGACACTGAGCACTGCCAAAAAGCCCCCTACATAAGGGCATGGGGACACTGAGCACTGCCAAAAAGCCCCCTACATAAGGGCATGGGGACACTGAGCACTACCAAAAAGCCCCCTACATAAGGGCATGGGGACACTGAGCACTGCCAAAAAGCCCCCTACATAAGGGCATGGGGACACTGAGCACTACCAAAAAGCCCCCTACATAAGGGCATGGGGACACTGAGCACTACCAAAAAGCCTCCTACATAAGGGCATGGGGACACTGAGCACTGCCAAAAAGCCTCCTACATAAGGGCATGGGGACACTGAGCACTGCCAAAAAGCCCCCTACATAAGGGCATGGGGACACTGAGCACTGCCAAAAAGCCTCCTACATAAGGGCATGGGGACACTGAGCACTGCCAAAAAGCCCCCTACATAAGGGCATGGGGACACTGAGCACTGCCAAAAAGCCTCCTACATAAGGGCATGGGGACACTGAGCACTACCAAAAAGCCTCCTACATAAGGGCATGGGGACACTGAGCACTGCCAAAAAGCCTCCTACATAAGGGCATGGGGACACTGAGCACTACCAAAAAGCCTCCTACATAAGGGCATGGGGACACTGAGCACTGCCAAAAAGCCCCCTACATAAGGGCATGGGGACACTGAGCACTGCCAAAAAGCCTCCTACATAAGGGCATGGGGACACTGAGCACTACCAAAAAGCCCCCTACATAAGGGCATGGGGACACTGAGCACTGCCAAAAAGCCCCCTACATAAGGGCATGGGGACACTGAGCACTGCCAAAAAGCCCCCTACATAAGGGCATGGGGACACTGAGCACTGCCAAAAAGCCTCCTACATAAGGGCATGGGGACACTGAGCACTGCCAAAAAGCCCCCTACATAAGGGCATGGGGACACTGAGCACTACCAAAAAGCCCCCTACATAAGGGCATGGGGACACTGAGCATAAATTTCTGCCAAAAAGCCTCCTACATAAGGGCATGGGGACACTGAGCACTACCAAAAAGCCCCCTACATAAGGGCATGGGGACACTGAGCACTGCCAAAAAGCCCCCTACATAAGGGCATGGGGACACTGAGCACTGCCAAAAAGCCTCCTACATAAGGGCATGGGGACACTGAGCACTGCCAAAAAGCCTCCTACATAAGGGCATGGGGACACTGAGCACTACCAAAAAGCCTCCTACATAAGGGCATGGGGACACTGAGCACTGCCAAAAAGCCTCCTACATAAGGGCATGGGGACACTGAGCACTGCCAAAAAGCCTCCTACATAAGGGCATGGGGACACTGAGCACTGCCAAAAAGCCTCCTACATAAGGGCATGGGGACACTGAGCACTGCCAAAAAGCCCCCTACATAAGGGCATGGGGACACTGAGCACTGCCAAAAAGCCCCCTACATAAGGGCATGGGGACACTGAGCACTGCCAAAAAGCCTCCTACATAAGGGCATGGGGACACTGAGCACTGCCAAAAAGCCCCCTACATAAGGGCATGGGGACACTGAGCACTGCCAAAAAGCCTCCTACATAAGGGCATGGGGACACTGAGCACTGCCAAAAAGCCTCCTACATAAGGGCATGGGGACACTGAGCACTGCCAAAAAGCCTCCTACATAAGGGCATGGGGACACTGAGCACTACCAAAAAGCCTCCTACATAAGGGCATGGGGACACTGAGCACAAAATACCAAAAAGCCCCCTACATAAGGGCATGGGGACACTGAGCACTACCAAAAAGCCTCCTACATAAGGGCATGGGGACACTGAGCACTGCCAAAAAGCCTCCTACATAAGGGCATGGGGACACTGAGCACTACCAAAAAGCCTCCTACATAAGGGCAGGGGGACACTGAGCACTACCAAAAAGCCTCCTACATAAGGGCATGGGGGACACTGAGCACTGCCAAAAAGATACTCCTACATAAGGGCATGGGGACACTGAGCACTACCAAAAAGCCTCCTACATAAGGCATGGGGACACTGAGCACTACCAAAAGCCTCCTACATAAGGGCATGGGACACTGAGCACTGCCAAAAAGCCCTCCTACATAAGGGCATGGGACACTGGCACTACACAAAAGCCTCCTACATAGCATGGGGGACCTGGCACCAACAAAACCCCCCAGGGCATGGGGAACAAAACCCCCCCATGGGGACACTGCCAAAAAGA
>OZ038400.1:22951353-22972277 GCA_964036045.1 Eutreptiella sp. 'Long Island Sound 2002' | reverse complement strand
TATTATCCAGTGTCCCGAAGTTTAAACAATGCACATCTTAGGTTGACACGTCCAAATCAGGAGTCCTACAATCCCAGAAGCCCCAACAAGTCGGCAGAACGAATGGGCAAAATCACAGAAACCCAAAGAATCGGCAAAACAAATCGGCGAAATTCAGAAACCCAACAAATCGGCGGAACAAATCGGCGAGGTCGGCCGAATTCGGCCGCCGATTTGGGGGGGGGGGGGTTGACAGTAGCTGGGCCGTAGGCCGGGCGCCCTGGAGGCCAGGGCGCCCCCCCCCCCCCCCCGTCCAATGCATCCCTGGTGCCGGACCTCTTGGCCACACCGGACCCTGCATCTGCCCTGGCACTGCCCAGGGGGTGGGCCGACCTGGTCCAGTCGCCTCTCGCAGACCTCGAGCTGCTGCAGCGCCTTCCGGAGCCGGAACCGGCCCCTTCTGCTGCTTGTCCATCCCCTCCATCTCCCCCGCCGCCGGGCGCTCCGACGTCACGGGGCACACCGCCACCCGCCGCCGCCAGCCATAGTGCAGCCCCAGCCACCGCCAGGGCCCCGGCAAGCGCCGCCGCGACGTGCGCCCACAGCCCCGGCCCGGGCGCGGGCTGCGGCGCCGCCGCGGGGCTGAGGGGGGCCGCGGCAGCGGGGGTGGGGGCCGGCGCGGGCTCCGCCCGGGCCCCAGAGGTCTGTGGCCGCAGGGGCGTCTGCCATGTGCCGGGCAGGGGGGTGGCCGGGGCGCGCAGGCTACTGCTGATGCGGGTCTGGGCGGGGGCGGCGTGCAGTTGGGACAGGGCCGGGTGCTGGTGCCCCAGCGCGCCCAGCCCGACAACCACCAGCGCCACCGCCACGACCCGGGGGTCGCGGTGCGGTGCCCAGCGGCGGCTTGTGGTGGAGAGAGGCTCACTCTCTGGTACGTAGACGATGGCGTGATCCATGGGACAAGACGTCAGTTAGGCCCTGAGGACGCAGCGGAAACCAGAGGCGGGCCCCCGGGCAACTTCCCACACGCGCATGGCACCCCCCTTGCCATCGACCGGGAGAAGATGCGCAAAGCAGTGAGGTTGACAGGGGGTGGATTCGCTTTTGGGGGGGGGAGGGGGCAGGGGAGGGGGCACTACCAACCTAACAGAACAGAGGCCTCTAGGCACCTCCAAGGCAACCCCCAGCAACCTCCAGCCAAACGTCCCCCGATGACTTTTGACAAAGCCCCCCCCCCCCACCCCCAACTGAAACCACCATGTTCGTTTTTGTCAAACCGTTTGTTTGCAGGGCCCACCTCTGTGGGGGCATGCCCAGGCAGTTTATGCACTTTTCAGCCGCTCGTTACAAAAATACGGGCTAAAACATGCTTTACATATCTTGGATGGTCATTTTAAGTGATCACAATATCAAAAAAATAAGTTTTGGAAACTTCCATTTTTGAGTTCTATAGGCTGAAAAACTGCATTAGTAGGTTGTGTACCAATCCCGTTTGCCCCCCCCCCCCCCCCACCCAATACCCGAATAGGGTGAAAAACACATAAATACTGCCTAAAACATGCTTTACATACCTTGGATGGTCATTTTAGGTGATCACGGTATCGAAAAAATAAGTTTCAAAAAGTTCGATTTTTGAGCTGCCCAGGGTGAAAAACTGCATAAGCAGGTTGTGTACCAATCCCTTGTGAGACCCCCCGCTATGGCAAACAGACCCCCCCCCCCCCCCCCCGGCACCCAATACCCAAATAGGGTGAAAAACACATAAATACGGCCTAAAACATGCTTTACATACCTTGGATGGTCATATTGTGCGATCACGGTATCAAAAAAATAAGTTTCGAAAACATCCATTTTTGAGCTGCCCAGGGTGAAAAACTGCATATTTAGGTTGTGTACCAATCCCTTGTGAGCCCCCCCCCCCCCCCCCCCCGGCACCCAATACCCAAATAATGTGAAAAACACGAAAATACGGCCTAAAACATGCTTTACATACCTAGGATGGTCATTTTAGGTGCTCACAATATCAAAAAAATAAGTTTCGAAAACTTGGATTCTTGATCTTTCCAAGGTAAAAAACTGCATAAGCAGGTTGTGCACCGGCCCATTCACTCATGTAAGCCATTATTGGTGGAAACAACCATTTCGCGTCTTTGGCACGGGTTTTGACCAGCCCTCGGCAAGGCTACAGACTGCAAATAACATCCTTCCGCATCCTAGTAGACATATACTGTCACAACATCCCCACTCACATCCCTCAGAGTGGGCAGCACGGGGTCACCGAGGTCGCCAAAACCGCCAACATAGCAAAAATGGCTGAAAAGTGCATAAACCGCATGAGCGCTCGTCCCACTCCGCCCCATACAAACCCCATGGCGTCGGGACCCAGAAACACTTTTTCGGCTCAAAATCGAAAAAAAACCAAAAGATTCATGATTTTCGACCCAAAAAAGGCGGGGTCATTTTTTGAACCCCCCCCACCCCCCCTCAAAAGCTCAAAAAAGTGGGTTTCAAGTGGGGGGGGGGCGGGGGGGGGGGGGGGGGGGTCCGGACCAAAAAATCATTCGGGGATGCGTTTATTGGACAAAATAATGATTTTACAAGGGGTTAAACTAACAATTCAACACCTTGAGGTGGGGAATGCGAATAGGCCCAAAAAGGCCCAAAATGGGGAGGTATGTGGCGTTTTCCCCTATATATGCTTGCCTGGCTTTGATCTAACAACCTCTGCGAGGTGATTCTATTGCCTTCGGCAGTGCACCTCGAAGAGAGGCTGAGAGTCAGCCAATCAGACAGGTCGCCAGGCCAGCAGTCAGTCAGACAGAAACACACAATTTGGGTTTTTTGTCAATGGCAGACCCGGCTCCAAGCAGTGGGGAGGATGGCGGATTGCAGGGCAAACAGTGGCGCACTGGTAATGCAGCTGACTACAGACTTTCTGGTCGGCGGTTCGAACCCCGGTTGGGTAAATATGGCGGCGGCACCGCCGACGGCAGCCGACCAACCAGGATTCGAATCGCCGAACTCCAACTCTGCAATAGGCCGCGTTACCACTCGACCAGGGTTTGTTGTGACAGCAATATGCCACCGCAGTGCTTGGAGCCTTCTGAGCACAAACTTTTGACCCCACCCCCCCCCTCAAAATATGATATCCAGTTTTAGGGGATAGAGGCCTCAGAATCAAAAATACATTGGGCGATGGTCTTATTGGGCAAAATAATGATTTTACAAGGGGTTGGACGTCAAATATCATGCCTTGGGGTATGCTACGCGAATGACCCCCAAAAGGGGGGGTATATGACGCCCGCGCCTACGCTTGATCTAACAACCTCTCTTCGAGGTGATTCCCTTGCCACAGGGTCACTGAGATCACCAAGAAGAAACAAGTCGTGTTTAGCACATGTTCGGTACATGGGTGATGCAACTACAGCCTCTAGCCTTGAGAGGTGAGCATGCACTGATCCCACCATGGCGCACGTACCGAATGTGGCAAGATTGCAGCCCATTTGGTGAAGGTCCCACAACAGGAAGGAAATCATATTAAGGAGGTGAAGGTCCCACAACAGTTGCCAACGCATGGGCACTAAGTGTGCGTGAGTGGTACCATACCTGGTCACCAGTACCCGGCCGCCGTCCCTCCTACCCGTTGCCTACCACGCCCTGGTCCCTTCCCCACCCCACCCCCTCCCCGCAAGGTTACCCAGTGGCCAAACACGATGGAAGACACATGAACTGGACCTAGAACATGCCTCATATGTGCAATTGAATGACTGTGATTGTGAGTGGTAGGAATACCAAAGGATCAGTCTTGGGGTGCTCAGCTTTTGAGATGCCGACGGTGAAAACTAGTAGTTTTGACCAGCAGTTTTGACCCCATTTTCAGTGCAAACAACGGTTTCCCTGTGCACCATGGGTGCACCGTCACAATATCTGCAGTCCCACCCCTCCACTGGGGTACCACAGAGCAAGGATGGGTATAATAAATGTGTATTTAATTTGGTAGGGGGTGGGGGTTGGGGGTACGAGGCTCTGGAGGGGGCAGAATTGACGACTTGCGATTTATGAAATGGGCTGTCAGCCACTACCCCCCCCCCTTTTGAAACAACCCACCCTTTGCAATCCCCCCCCCCCTCCTCAGGGGACACCACCACTTCAATGTGTTTGGCCGTTAACATTTGTTACCGAAGTTTGTGTTGCCGGTGTGCCACACAAGGCATTACACTGGTCTCCCATTGCTTTAGGTCAATCACCAGCATGCGCTCTGTGATCTTCCCATGCATGGAGGACCCAGAACCCAGGGGTGGGGGGGATTGGGGGGGCATTATCATCATCAGATACCAATGTGCCACATATGGCCAGCTAAGGCGGCCCACATTCAACTGTTGGCCATCAGCCATCTTTGGGGTATCGCACCTCAGCGAGGTGGGCTTGTCAGGGGGAATGTTTGCCCAGCGCCCGCCCGGCGCATGCCCAGCGCACAACCTTTGTATCAAGACTCGAACTAGGACCAAGCTGGGTCCTAGTCTTGCGTAACGCATGGGAAATCACCGTTGAAGAAAGACCGCTTGCTTTAGAGATGTGCCTCCATCGTTACGGCGATCGTCCTGCAACACGGCTGGAAAATGGCTCATTTTCACCTCAAAATGGACCACCGCGTGGCACCACGGCGTGGTAAACGCCTTATTGAACACCCATTTAACATCGTTTGATAGCCCAAACGCCATGAAAAAACAACGGCCCCCATCGGAAACACCTGCTTGGCGTAGCGGCGATCGTCCTGAACTTTCAGGACGATCGTCCTGAAAACAGCTGAAAACAGCCCAAAAACGGCCATTTTTGGACACTAAGGGGGAATCTTTGCACTGCGCGCGCACTGCACGCGCACTGCGCGCTACTTTTAGACTATGTTCCCCCCGAAGAGCCCCCAAGCACACCCCTTGGAAACGCCCTTAGAATTAGGTGACCCAAACTGCCCCAGCTCAAGAATGTTGCAAACTACCTTCCCTTCACATAACACACATCATGCACAACTGGAAAAGCCATGAACAGCGCATTGGTCGCCACCCTCAAAAACACACAACGACCCTTAATCGTGTCCTTGTATAGGATAATCGGACTTGCTTCAATACTTCCACCTCCCAATGGAATCTTTGGCCGTCCAATGCGTGCTTGTCCCCCTGAGTGGAAATGGCTCTTCGCCACTCTGCAGAGATATAATGTAAAGCACAAACACAATCAAGAGAGTCGCCAACGGCATTGCGTGTAGTGCCACATACCGTCACTTGTTTTGAGCTTGCCCTTGAAACTTTCTGCTGTACACAGTCCAATCGGGTGAATCCTCCTAGTATCAAAGCGTGGATTCAAAGATCGTCCCGGTTTCCTCAATAGCACCGGAAGGTTGGGGCCCAAAAGAGGACGGAAATGTTATGTCACCCTTGCATTCTCCCCAAACAAAGGGGGACAAAATCAGAAGTCAAAACCTCCGCTAGGGGTCACCATGATGCCCCTAGGGGCCCCTAGTATCTCAAAGTATGGGTCTCTAGTACGGCCAGACGCCCAAATAGTTGCACTGCGCCCGCACTGCGCGCGCACTGCGCTCAAGGCTCCCCCTAAATCGGCCGTAGAACGGGCTAGACGGCTCGAAATGCAACGAAACTTGTTTGTGGTGATGCGCCTTTGCTCCCCGGTCGTTTTGAGCTACTTGGATGCCGGTTTTGGGCCGCGGTGTGGTCGCAAGGACTTTTGGACCGCCTGCTGGCTGCTGCTTGCTGCTGCTGCTGCTGCTTGCTGCTGCTAAAACGTGTTGCTCATCCTTGGCCCCTAAAAGGTGGTGTAAAACCTCGACAGGGTAAACCCAGCTCGGTAATCAAGACTCGAACTAGGACCGAGCTAGGTCCTAGTCTTGCGTAACGCATTGGATATCACCGTTGAGGAAAGACTGCTTGCTTTCGAGATGTGCCTCCCCGGTCGGGACGATCGTCCTGAAACACGGCTAGAAAACGGCTTGTTTTCACCTCAAAATGGACCACCGCGTGGCACCACGGCGTGGTACACGCCTTATTGAGCACCCATTTGCCATCCTTTGATAGCCCAATCGCCATGAAAGAACAATGGCCCTCATCGGAAACACCTGCTTGGCGTAGTGGCGATCGTCCTGAACTTTCAGAACGATCGTCCTGAAAACAGCCGAAAACAGCCTAAAAACGGCCATTTTTGGACACTAAATCGGCTGTAGAACGGGCTAGACGGCTCGAAATGCAACGAAACTTGTTTGCGGTGATGCGCCTTGGCTCCCCGGTCGTTTTGAGCTACTTGGATGCCGGTTTTGAGCCACGGTGTCGTCGCAAGGACTTTTGGACCTTCTGCTTGCTTGCTGCTTGCTGCTGCTGCTGCTGCTGCTTGCTAAAACGTGTTGCTCATCCTTGGACCCTAAAAGGTGGTGTAAAACCTCGGCAGGGTAAACCCAGCTCGGTAATCAAGACTCGAACTAGGACCGAGCTGGGTCCTAGTCTTGCGTAACGCATGGGAAATCACCGTCGAAGAAAGACCGCTTGCTTTAGAGATGTGCCTCCACGGTCAGGACGATGGTCCTGAAACACGGCTCAAAAACGGCTCATTTTCACCTCAAAATGGACCACCGCGTGGCACCACGGCATGGTACATGCCGTATTGAACACCCATTTGCCATCATTTGATAGCCAAATGGCCATGGAAGAACAACGCCCCTCATTGCAAACGCCCGCTTGACACACCGGCGATCGCCCTGGGTTTTCGGGACGATCGTCCTGAAAATAGCCCAAAAACGGCCGTTTTTGGACACTAAATCGGCCGTAGAACAAGCTAGACGGCTCAAAACGCAACGAAACTTGTTTGTGGTGATGCGCATTTGCTCCCCGGTCGTTTTGAGCTACTTGGATGCCGGTTTTGAGCCACGGTGTGGTCACAAGGACTTTTGGACCTTCTGCTTGCTTGCTGCTTGCTGCTGCTGCTGCTGCTTGCTAAAACGTGTTGCTCATCCTTGGACCCTAAAAGGTGGTGTAAAACCTCGGCAGGGTAAACCCAGCTCAGTAATCAAGACTCGAACTAGGACCGAGCTGGGTCCTAGTCTTGCGTAACGCATTGGAGATCACCGTTGAGGAAAGACTGCTTGCTTTCGAGATGTGCCTCCACGGTCGGGACGATCGTCCTGAAACACGGCTAGAAAACGGCTTCTTTTCACCTCAAAATGGACCACCGCGTGGCACCACGGCGCGGTACACGCCTTATTGAGCACCCATTTGCCATCCTTTGATAGCCCAATCGCCATGAAAGAGCAACGGCCCTCATCGGAAACACCTGCTTGGCGTAGTGGCGATCGTCCTGAACTTTCAGGACGATCGTCCTGAAAACGGCCAAAAACAGCCCAAAAACAGCCATTTTTGGGCACTAAATCGGCCGTAGAACGGGCTAGACGGCTCAAAATGCAACGAAACATGTTTGCGGTGATGCGCCTTGGCTCCCCGGTCGTTTTGACCTACTTGGATGCCGGTTTTGAGCCACGGTGTGGTCTCAAGGACTTTTCAAGCGCCTGCTGCTTGCTGTTGCTGTTGCTTGCTGCTTGCTGCTGCTAAAACGTGTTGCTCACCCTTGGCCCCTAAAAGGTGGTGTAAAACCTCGACAGGGTAAACCCAGCTCGGCAATTAAGTATCAAGACTCGAACTAGGACCGAGCTGGGTCCTAGTCTTGCGTAACGCATGGGAAATCACCGTTGAAGAAAGACCGCTTGCTTTGGAGATGTGCCTCCATGGCTACGGCGATGGTCCTGAAACGCGGCTGGAAAACGGCTCATTTTCACCTCAAAATGGACCACCGCGTGGCACCACGGAGTGGTACACGCCTTATTGAACACCCATTTGCCATTCTTTGATAGCCCAATTGCCATGAAAGAACAACGGCCCTCATCGGAAACACCTGCTTGGCGTAGCGGCGATCGTCCTGAGTTTTCAGGACGATCGTCCTGAAAACGGCCAAAAACAGCCCAAAAACGGCCATTTTCGGACACTAAATCGGCCGTAGAACGGGCTAGACGGCTCAAAACGCAACGAAACTTGTTTGTGGTGATGCGCCTTGGCTCCCCGGTCGTTTTGAGCTACTTGGATGCCGGTTTTGAGCCACCGTGTGGTCGCAAGGACTTTTGGACCTTCTGCTTGCTGCTTGCTGCTGATGCTGCTGCTGCTTGCTAAAACGCATTGCTCACCCTTGGCCCCTAAAAGGTGGTGTAAAACCTCGACAGGGTAAACCCAGCTCGGTAATCCTACTTCTAGCCCCAAGTTTATCCTCACCGAGGGAAGTCCCCCAAGCAGACCGCACTAGACCGCAAACCTTCCCTGCAAGGCACCTTGCCTAAGCCGAAAAGTGGGAATTCATCAACACAAAATGTCACTCCCACCACTTCCAACCACCACCCTTGCCAACGTCAGAAACCGTGTGCAAAGTATGGGCCAGATTCTTAGACACTGCGAGAAGGTATTCCAGATTGTTTGGTGAGGGGGGGAGGAAACAGGGACGGGTGGGAAATGGTCAAAAAAAGATGCCCAGCGCGTGCCCAGCGCACTCATACTCCCCCTCAAGCACAAGATAACTTTTTTTTGCATTTTTCAAAATTGACCCTGCCAAGCAAGTTTCACCGGAGAGGTTCAACCGGCGTATCAGACAGGAGAACTAAGTGATGCCGCCTGTTCTCATTCATCAGCGCTATGCCCAATGCACCTATTTCGATTCAAGTTGACAACTCGTGTTCCATCTCCCATTGACCGCAACAGCTCACACAGCGCGGACAGGGGGTGGGGACTCTGTGCAACACGAAATTTGTCAGCACAGACCATGGCACAACTTGTGCTATAGTTCCCACAGTTACCAGATACAATTGGCCCAAATTCAGCTCTCACTATCTTTTTGCAGCCTGCAAGTCCAGCTGGACATTATGAGGGGCGCTGTCCGCCAAAACCGTTGCCTGTTCCATGACAAATCGCAACAACACGATGAGTGGCTCAGAGCTCGCATGTCATATTGTGACGGCCCAGGGCACTCGAGACACATTGCACCCGAATCCTTCAAATGCGTGGGATGCCTTGTGCCCGATCGATGTGTGACAGAACGCATCCGATCACGGCAGTCGTCCCACACGGGGCCCGGTCCCCTACACACATCCCGGGCCCTGATGTGCCCCTGCAGGTGCCCGGTGCTTGAAGGGAACGCGGGGGCCTGAAGGGACCAACGGTCCTGGAAAACACAAGGGGCCGTGTGCGTCTTGGGTCGGGGCCGGGGCGTCAGGCTGAGGCTGGGGTGGGGGGTAGAGGGTGAGGGGTCAGAGATATCCGGAGGGCAGAGGTGTGCCAGCCCCCATGCCCCCACCCCAAATTCCAGGTGACGGCCAGCCTGCACAGCCGTAGCATTGTCGCCACTGGCACAGGCACAGGCATTGGCCATACTTGGCGCTAACACCCGCCACGGCAGGTGTCGGCAGGTGTCAGGCAGTTTGGTAAAGGCACATGGAAGGAAGGAAATCATATTAAGGAGCAATAGTCCATGGGGCTTCCACCCATTCCAGCCCCCAAACTCACCCAAGGGGCAAGTCGCACGGGTTTTTGGAGAGCTGCCGCCCTGTATGACAAGAGGCTCCTCCCTCCGTCCTTTAGGTTGCCTCACGTGAGGCCCGTCCATGCTTCATGAGCCCTGCCGCACTGTTGGGAGACAGAGGCACATGGAAACTCACACACACACACACATCCGGCAGGTGTCGCCAGGTGTCACTAGCAGTTTTGGCAGGCGTCGGCAGGTGTCACTAGCAGTTTGTCACTAGCAGTTTTGGCAGGTGTCGGCAGGTGTCATCAACAGTTGCGGCAGGTGTTAGCGCCGAGTATGGATTGGACTGCCCTCACTCACCACACAGCCCAGCAAACCTGGAGGACACATGTGTCATCAAAAGCAGTGATGAGCCACCCCCCCCCCTCCGCGCAAAAAAAACAGACGCCACGAAAAGAAGAAAGCCTGAGCCGGAAGGTGGTTGTCGACGCCTTGTACCGTCAAAAAGCCCCCTACATATGGGCATGGGGACACTTTGCACTGCCAAAAAGCCCCCTGTATATGGAACCTAGAGCTGGTGGGGCGAGGGGGGGGGGGGCGGCTTTAACAGCGAGGGAACAAATGCTGATTCCGGTTTCTGTGGTCTCCAGACCGGCTGCCGATCGATAGCGGTTGGCGGTTGGCCGATGTTGGTTGGCAGTTAGAAACGGAGCAACAGACGCCAGTAGTGGAGTGACTTGTGGTATGGTCAGCGCTTGGGCTATGGGCACAATCTGCCAAGCGGTCGCAATCGTGTCACCCGGAAGCCGCACAATGTATGGCACGCAAGGGGCGGAGCTCAGGGCTCTTTGGCCGCAGCTCCTGCCCACTCCGGGGGGTACGGCGGTTGGTCCGGGGGCCGGCCGGCTCGAGTACTGACACCCAACCGTGTCTGAGAACTTTTGGGGGTCCAGAGGGAGGATGGGGTAGACGGGCCAGCCGGTCAGCCACCGGTTAGGGCTAGGGTTAGAGGGTTAGGGTTAGGTTGTCCCCGGGTCCCCAGGGGGGGGGGGGGGGGTCATTGGGTACCTGAACATACATACCTCAAACTGATCCTCATGACGCGCCGATCATTTTGAACATACACAAGTGGGGTAAAGAATTATTGAAAAAAAACTTGCCTGTCAGCTCCCGTTCTCATCCGGAGGTCGGGTTGGGGATCAATTGTTTTTGTGTTTTTCACCCATTTTTGAAGTCTTCGCAAAACTCTGTGTATTTTGAGTATAGACACATACGGTGAAAAAAAATTCCCTCGGGAGGCCAACAAAATTTACCGGCGCCTTCGGCGCCTTCGGCGCCAACAGTTTCCCCCAAATCTCAAATTGGAGAAAGACAGTTTCGAAAACTTTGGGGGTCTTGAGGGGGGGGGGTCTGGACCAGGCTTCGTTTATAAGAGGGGGGGGGGGGTATTTTGGACAAGACCCACCCACCCAACTTTGGACCCACCCACCCAACTTTTGACCCACCCAGACCCCGCCCCCTCTTATAATTCTGTGGGGAGCATTTTTTGTGAACCAAATTGAAGCCAAGGCGCTCTCCCGGGTTAGGCATCCCCAAAGGGTGACACACCAAAAACTTCACAACACCAGGGTTTGAACCAGGGATCTTTGGAATTGCAGTTAAGCTCCTTGACAACTGGGCTACCAACCAGCTGTGACAGCATTGTGCAACAAAGGGTCCACAGGTTTAACATGTTATCAAAAAAAAGTCCGCCATGTGAAGAATTGCCACCTGTACAACAACACAACAGAAAGGGGCACCAGCAAACAGCCAGACAAGGCTCCTGTGACCAAAGAAAGAAGGTGTGGCAGGACCCCAACCCAGGAAACCCTCAGAATTATAAGAGGGGGGGGGGTCCAGAGCTTTGGACCCACCCACCCGGCTGAAGACCCACCCACCCAGACCCCCCCCCCATTGCAACTTAATTCTTATAAACGAAGCCTGGTCTGCATTCGAACAGGCGGCCCCCGTTGGGCAGTTGGCAGGTAAGCGACGGCAGTTGGCGCGTTGCCACCAGTGGTCACCATTGAACCCGACGGTGTACGGGGACTGGGGATGGGTAGGTGGGCGGTCAGGGTCGTTGCAAAAAAACACAGGAAAGAAAGGGCTCGTGAAGGAGCTTCCACTGGTGGAGGGGCTCAGACGAGTGCATAACTCCAACCCTGGCAACACATCAGTGCGAGGGGTCGCGGTTGATGACCGATGGGTGGCGGTTGATGGCCGATGGGTGGCGGTTGATGACCGATGGGTGGCGGTTGATGACTGATGGGTGGCGGTTGATGACCGATGGGTGGCGGTTGATGACCGATGGGTGGCGGTTGATGACCGATGGGTGGCGGTTGATGACCGATGGGTGGCGGTTGACGACCGTTGGGTGGCGGTTGACGACCGATGGGTGGCGGTTGACGACCGATGGGTGGCGGTTGATGACTGATGGGTGGCGGTTGATGACCGATGGGTGGCGGTTGATGACCGATGGGTGGCGGTTGACGACCGTTGGGTGGCGGTTGATGACCCATGGGTGGCGGTTGATGACCGATGGGTGGCGGTTGATGACCGATGGGTGGCGGTTGATGACCGATGGGTGGCGGTTGATGACCGATGGGTGGCGGTTGATGACCGATGGGTGGCGGTTGACGACCGTTGGGTGGCGGTTGATGACCGATGGGTGGCGGTTGATGACCGATGGGTGGCGGTTGATGACCGATGGGTGGCGGTTGATGACCGATGGGTGGCGGTTGATGGTGTGTCGAGGTAGGTAGGCTTAGGCACAGGGTGCCTCGCTGGCACTGAGGAAAGCAGGTTACTGGATGCCTCGGGGTGCCCAGTCAGGAGGTCGCTTAGCGCACTCTCGGGTGCCTCACAGCGATGCGCTGCAGGAACACAACGATGCGGCGGCGTTATGTACAGCGGGGGCAATGCGACGGGGCACTGCTATGTACAGACCTGCGGTCTCCGTGTACGGCGAGTACACCCCCACGAGGCGCGCGAAGGCGGGCACAAGAAGACAAGGTCCACTGTGGCCACGAGCCTTGGGGTTCTGGATCCGGATGAGACAAGTGCCGCACCGCGTCATCCCGCCTGAACTGCGGGGCCACGGAAAACAGGAAAACGGGAGTACACTCGGGCAGGCCATTGCCTTGCCGAGGGATCCCCGCGGCGGCCGGGGTACGGGGGGGAGGACATGGAGGTCATTCCAGCGCTCCACACATGCACGTCCTTGTCTGCGTACCCCACCCCCCCTTGCACAAGCACGGCCTCAGTCCCAAACGTCCAGGCAAAACGGCGGTTCCACGCCCACCCCCCGTCGCTGAGACAAGCCCGTGCCTGCGCGCGACACGCACACAACAGCAAAGCACGGGTACGTGACAGCCACGCCGGGAATGGCAATGTTGGCCACGGCCGAACATCACAAATCCAAACAAACCGCGTGGGGCTGTGATGTGGGGTACGATGTTGTGATGCACAGACTCCACAATCACAGACATGAATGGGCCCCCCTTCCCCTCTACAAGCGCGTCATAAACCTCTAATCCCGCACTCAGGACCACAAAACACAGCGGTCCCAAAAAACCATCAAAACAGCGGTTCAACGCCCACTCCGCTGCTTGGACAAGCCCGTGCTTGCGGAAGAGGGGGGGGGGGGTATGCAG
This sequence comes from Eutreptiella sp. 'Long Island Sound 2002', assembly GCA_964036045.1. Lineage (NCBI taxonomy): Eukaryota > Euglenozoa > Euglenophyceae > Eutreptiales > Eutreptiaceae > Eutreptiella > Eutreptiella sp. 'Long Island Sound 2002'. Next base: position 22,959,048 of record OZ038400.1, on the reverse strand, counting down.
CAATGTTCGGCAGCTCTTGGCTCATGCTCTCTTGATATGTACAGCTGGGTCAGCGGAACTCCGGGGGGGGGGGGGGGGGCGACCCAACCACCCACCCACCCAGACATAACCCCCGCCCCTCCCTCAAAAAAAGCATTGGCCGGGAGGGCCCAAAAACACCCCCCCTAGACACCGCATGGTGTGGGGTGTGATTGGCGTGCGCTTCATGAGGGTGTGGCTCACCCCCCAGCAGTCCCTTGGGTGGATGTCAGAGCAGGTTAGGACAGGGTCTGTGAAGACGGCCACACAACCGCCTCACGCTGCCGCAGGAGAAACACGGCCCCCATTTCCCCAGGTTTGGCTGGTTGCCCACATCCCGTTTCCCTCCTGACACGGCACAGTAAAAGACGAACATCCATCTGACGGGCGGGAGCGCGCGGCCCCTGCACACTGTAACAAGAGGGGCAGTGGAGCCAAACTGGGGTTTCTGGGGAAACCTGGGTTACCCTTCCCTGGTCCCACTGCCCATGGAAGCGTCAACTCGCAAGGAGCGTTTTGAGAGAAAAAAACTCCATCCGCGGAGGGACATGTTGCAATAATCCACTTTAAACGTCCGGAGATCGTGTGATTATTTGGAGCTTTGGAAATTTGATTGCTTGTACGATGACTATGGCGTCAAAACACACTTCGTTCCCCAAATTGAAGAAGCAGACCTCTCCCAAAGTGTGCCCAGGTGAGAGGTGCATCCCAACCCCTGACGAGCTGCCGTGGGATGCAGACGTTCATGAAGCCCGTCCTCCCAATCCAAAATTCTGCAAATAACACTAGTCTTGCCTCAGCAGCGGCGGTGACGGGACTCAACACCCGCGTGGAAGAGGGACAAAACCCCCGCGAATTGGGGGCGGGGGTCCCGCATCCGACGTCCCCCCCACCGTGTGCCTGTCCTGTTGTGTAGTCCGCGGCCCGTCGGCAACCATCAGCCCGCACGGCCTCTTTTCACTGTCTACCGCCAACAACACAGGCACCGGTTGCCGAGGCGCAAGGCCATGAACGCCGGCTCGATCATGCCCTTCTTGAGCCGGAACAGACAAGCATAACACTCACTGTGTACATTCACTGGGATTTATTTGCAAGTGTGGTGCTTGAGTTCAGCTGCAAGGGATCCATCGAAAACGAAGAGTTTTTTGGTTCCAAAATTGCAAGGATTGGTTTTCTTGGCAAAAGCAAGTGTCAAATCAACAACAACAATCAGGGGCACGGCTGCGAAGCCACGGCAGCGAGCTCGGAAGGCTCTTCGGTGACATGGTCATGGGGCCCCTTCCGCCGTGACAAGAGAAGTCCCCCGCGCACCACTTCTGAGGGCTCGTTCTGATGCCTCACCCCCCACCCACGATGTCTGACACATCAATTGAGAGACTCGTTCGAGATGTACCATACCCCCCCCCCCCCTCTCGCCCGTTCTGCCACCGCCCCCCGCTCAAAAAAACACAAGCAGAACACACCCACAACGCAGTATGACATCCCGTGCACGCGGGCAGCACATGCGGCACGTCTCAGAGCGTCAGATGCTCGAAATGCCGTAGCCACTGTCTTCAAAGCGCCACGATGAGGCGCCGTTCTGAACTTACCCCCCCCCCCCCTTTCCCCCGCCTTGTCATAGAAATCGGGGGAGGGGGGGAGGGAGGATGGGGGTCAGAGATCCGGGAGTTTGTGCACCAAAAAATGGCCCAAAAATCTTTTCCCTTTGCAAAAATTGATTCTTATCTTTTTCCTGAACAAAATTTGATTTCCACTGTCAGGAATTTTGTGAAGGACCCCCCTGGGAGGGGGGTCGTCTAGGGGGAGGGGTTGACCCTCCTCCTCACCTGTTTCCGATACAAGCACAGGCCTTACCCCCCCCCCTCCTCCCCACACAAACACCAACAGTCCCATCCATCACTGCCCCCCCCCCCCCCCCCCCCGCCCCCCACACCTGGGCAACAGCCCGTCTCCAGGACGGCTGAACCCCGGAATAGTCAAACAGGACAAGTTATCCGGGGGCTCCCTTGACACAACCAAAACACGTTCGGACCCACAGAGGGTCAGAATGAGCAGTGGCGAGAGGCCAATGGGCGCCGCCAAAGGCAAACAATCAGATGGTGAGGCCTTGTGCCACCCCCACACCCACACACTACCGGCGGGTTCCGCACTCCTGACAGAACTTCGCCGTGTCCGCGGCGTACCGCGTGCCGCACTCCACGCAGAAGCAGCCCGGCGCGTGCCCCCCCACCGGCGGGGCGCTGCGCGCGGCCCCGCTGCTCTGGCTCCGCCGGCCCGGCCCCGGGCCGTGCGGCTGCGGCGGCCCCTGCCGGAACGCCGGCAGCCCCGCCCCCGCCACTCCGCCGCCGCCGTAGTCCACCAGATTTGACGTGTTGTGCCGGTCGTTGCGCTGGCGCATGACCTGCGGGGACGCCATAGGGTGGGGGGTCGCAGCGACGCAGGCGCGTGGCCCGACAGCGACGTACAGTCACCCCACCGGCCCACAGATCGATGCGCCCGCCTACTGCTACCACCAGAGGGCCGTGGTCGCCAAAACCCTGGCGACGCTTGGCGACAGAGGTTCGTCTTGCGTCCGCATTCAGGACCGATTTTTTTTCAATCGGGAACAAAGGGGAGAGAGTTCACGATCCTGCTCGGGCACATCAAATCAGGGGAAAACGGGGGGGACCGGGGGGGGGGGGGGGGGGGGCGGGGGAAGACGGGGGGAACACGGGGAACAGAGTATAGGGGGTTTTGGAATTTTATCAACGAGTCCCTGTCTCCACCCTTTTTCCCCGTTTCTAAGCGACAAGAACGCCGCAAGCCTGTGGCCCTCGCATGCAGTGTCTTGAGTGGACCATGTTGATGGGCGCTGGGGCCGCGCTGTGCAGGGGGCAGACCCTCTGCAACTGCCATGCAGAAGCCCTGTGTCGCCACAACGGCAATTTAGAGTGCCAAAGGCCTGCTCGTTGTAGTGTCACACCTTCAGGGCAATTTGAATGTGGGGGTTTCAGTGCACTAAGGGTAGATGGGGGTCGGTTCGTCGTGCCCTGAAAGACCCAGGCACGTCGGAGGGGGGGGTCAGAAACGCTCCCGCTGCGAACCAGCAAGGCCATCCCGTGGGCGTGCAACGGCCACGCCATGCCCTGCAATGGTGCCGCGCGGCTATAAAAAGGATTTGAAACGATTTGACTTCCATTTCTTATGCCGGGTCCCGCGGGGATTGCATCCGCCCACACCCTCCCTCCCGCTGTGGGAGGCAGGCGTTGAATGTGGGCCCAACCCTTACCCCAGAGGCGCAAGGCCGCAGGGCAACAAAATCAGAACAGAGAACCAAACGCTCTTCAGTGACACTGCCATGGGCGCCTTCCGCTGTGACGGATGAGGTACCCCGAGATGAACACAGCCGAGGGCCCAACTCCCACGACCTGCAGCATCCTACACAACACCAGACACCCAAGTGTAACTCCTTCAACTGTCGTTGAGCTACACGCCGCCCCCTTTGGTGAGTTCTTCTCTTCCTGGTCGGGGGGGGGGGGGGGTTGGCACAAGGCCTTGGTGGTTGGCTCTGTTAGCCTGTGGCGGCGCCTATTGGCCTCTCGCCCTTGAACCTTCTGCTATGACAAGCAGGCATCCGTACTACTGCGAACATCCGCACTGCCGCGGGCATCCGCACTGCCGCGGGCATCCACCTGCCTGCGTGGGAATCCAGAATGCAACTTCTGCCCATGGCGTCCTCCCCTGAGAGGGGGGGGGGGGGGATGGGGGCTGGTGTCCGCTGGGCGCCGGGAGACACCGAGACACCCCATCCGTGGGTTTGGTTCCCTGCGTCCGACCTGCATGTGCAGTGCAGAGGGGGGACCCAGGGGCCAGGGGCAGAGGGGGCACGGCAGGGAGCGACACAAACCAGCTAAACCCCCCCTCCCCGCCGGAAAAAAATTCACAATCCCGCAGGCTAATGAATCTGAGATGACCTCTTTGGCCAAAGAGGGGGGGGGGGGCGTGTTATACGTGTGTGGGGGGGGGGGGGGTGTCGATCAGGAGCGCAATTTGGTGTGTGTCTTGTCGGCATCGCCGAGGCCGATGTCGCGGTTGTATCCATCGCCCACCCCCCGAGTACCGCCATAAAAATGGCAATGAGCCCGTCCCAGACACCCACTTTGCCATGCCCTGACGTCCAGCGGCCCGCGACCGACAGCCGTCGGGATGCGGTCGGGGGGTTAACGAACACAACTTGGGCGGCTCGTTGCGGGCGGTTGGCGGTTAACCGCCGCCGTTAACCGCCGGCGTCGGGCGTTTTCCCGCCAATCGCCCTCCTCACCACAAAAAAAGCGTCGTTCGCTTTGCTTATAGACAGCGCTGTACAGTGCAGCGGCCCCTCTTCGCAGGCGGTGTGCCCGCGCCCAGAGCCCCGGAAAGCGCCGCACCGCGAGCAGAGGGGACCGCCAACGACGCTCCCGGTCTCCCTTTGGGCCATCGCTGTCTTGTGTTGGGGGGTGCGCATGCGTCGTCGCATGGCACGAGTGCAGTGGTGTTGGTTTGGGGGATGTTGGGGTAGTTGGTGGATAGGGGGCGAGGGGGGGGGGGAGGGTAGGATTGGGTTGGGCTGACACTCAATATAATGGGGCAAAGGCTGATTAGAGTCCTGGACGCTCAATAAGGGGGGGTTCTATGAGTGTGCGTGTGTGGCGGGGGGGGGGGGGGGAATGCCATATTATAGAGGAAGGCCTGCATGGGTCCAGGGGTGGGCGCTCAGCGGAGGGGGGGCTGTGCCAGAAGGATGTCCGATGAATGTCATCATGACTGCACTGGCCCCCCTTGAGAGTCGTCACCCTCGCCTAGGCCAGAGCCTCTGGTGGCTGTGGTTTATGAGACCTCAGTGCCGGTGTGTGTGTGGCGGGGGGGTTGCCTGCACCACAACGGCCACAACGGCGACACAACCGGCGGCAACACAACGCGACCAGCACCGCAGGAGCGCGACCCGCAGCCAAACAGCACCACCAGCACCACAACCGCCCAACCGACGCCCAAACTGCCCAACCCACGCCCAAACCGCCCAACCAACACCCAAACCGCCCAACCAACACCCAAACTGCCCAACCCACGCCCAAACCGCCCAACCAACACCCAAACCAGCTGTTGTCACCAGCCGCCCCCACAGCCCCGTGCAGATACAAGACTACGCGTGGCCGCGACTTCACTCCCGGCGCCGGTCGAGCGGCCCTTCGAACCTTCGGATTCGAACTTGGGACCACGTGTGCAGGAGTCCTGTGCTCTACCCTCTCGACAAACCGAAATCCGTCGGATGGCCAGCGACAGCCCGTCACTCCGGCGGTCGTCGGCCGCACAAACACAACAACGCCGGCGTGTGAGTCGGCCGCGTCCTGCGGAGGCCGCGCGGCTGCGGGGTCAGCGGGACAGGGAAGGGGGTGGGCACCTGCGGCTGCGGGCCTCGGCGGCCCAGGCCCTCCAAGGGCTCCTCGTGTGTCCGCGACAGCCGGCCGCCGCCGCCCGGGGCGCCCCCCGACCGCCGCCGCTGCGGCAGCCCCCCGCCGCCGCCCGCCGCCGGGCTGCTGCGCCGCAGCGCCTGCGCGCCGCGGGGCCCGCCCCCGGCCGCGACCCCCGGGTCCCGGTCCGGCGCGGCGGCGCCGGCGAGCGCCCGGATCTGGCGCTGCGGGGGCGGCTTGGGGCGGCTCATGGAGGTGGCGCAGTGCGGGATGCTGCCGCTCGGCCGCCGAGGCGTTGAAGCGGCGGCCGCAGTGGGGGCACGGCACGTAGTCCGGGTTGGCGGCCGGCGGGGGCGGCGGCGGGAGGCGCCCGGCCCCGCCCCCGCGGCCGGGGCCGGCGCCGCCCCCGCCCGCCTGCCTCGAGTAGCGGACGATCTGCATGAACTCCCGGTGCCGCTCCCGCCAGTTGTTCTTGGGCTTGGGGGGCGGCGGCGGCGGCCGCCGGGCGCCGCCGCGCTTGCCCGGCAGCCCTACGAACTCCTCCATCTCCGTGCCCTTGACCCGCTGCTTCCGCATGTTGAACGTCTGGGGACAGGGACGGGGGGGGCTTTGGCACAAGGCCTCGGGACGGGGGGGGGGGGGTCAGGGCACTGGGTCTCTCGCGGGTTTGGGTCAGACTTGGCACTAGCGTCTGCCAGGTCACGCGTGATAAGAAGGAGCTGCATCTTCCTGCGCCAGACATGGGACACGACTTGTTCCTACTGAGTTGTGGTTGTGACAGCAGCGGATATTACCGAGTGGTACATGGGACAGCGCTGATTCCTAACGAAACTCAGTTCCCCTGCTGGACACTAGTGCCATGTCTGGTTTGGGTGCAGGCACTGGGCTGTGCTGAAATGGGGGGGGCCTTTGTCGCCAAAAAAATGAGGCTACCTGGCCGCCCTCCCCCAGACGGACAACCGGTGCTTCGCTGTGCCTCACTGGTGGGCCCTCCGCTGCATCAAGCGGTTCTGGGAGGATTACGTGAGTCCCTGCAGCAGTGACAGTGGGGACGAGGCGCCTTCCGAGGGTGAGGCGACTGCGAGCAGCGACGGGGACAATCCCCGCGGGACCCGGCATAAGAAATGGAAGTCAAATCGTTTGACATCCTTTTTATAGCCGCGCGGCACCATTGCAGGGCATGGCGTGGCCGTTGCACGCCCACGGGATGGCCTTGCTGGTTCGCAGCGGGAGCGTTTCTGACCCCCCCCCCCCCCCGGCGTGCCTGGGACTTTCAGGGCAAGACAAACCGACCCCCATCTACCCTTACAAACCGACCCCCATCTACCCTTAGGGTACTGAAACCCCCACATTCAAATTGCCCTGAAGGTGTGACACTACAACGAGCAGGCCTTTGGCACTGTAAATTGCCGTTTTGGCGACACAGGGCTTCTGCATGGCAGTTGCAGAGGGTGTGTCCCCTTGCACAGCGCGGCCCCAGCGCCCATCAACATGGGCCCACTCAAGACACTGCATGCGAGGGCCACAGGCTCGCGACATTCTTGTCGCTTAGAAACGGGGAAAAAGGGTGGAAACAGGGACCCGTTGATAAAATTCCAAAACCCCCTATCCCCTATTAGGCCCTACACTCTGTTCCCCGTGTTCCCCCCGTCTTCCCCCGTTCCCCCCCCCCCCGGTCCCCCCCCGTTTTCCCCTGATTTGATGTGCCCGAGCAGGATCGTGAACTCTTTCCCCTTTGTTCCCGATTGAAAAAAATCGGTCCTGAATGCGGACGCAAGACGAACCTCTGTCGCCAAGCGTCGCCAGGGTTTTGGCGACCACGGCCCTCTGGTGGTAGCAGTAGCAGCAGCGATGGCAAATGCGGTACCACAGCAGCAGAGCAGCGCAGTGAGCATTGCCGTTCCATCGCAGCACCCCTTTGCCGGCAGAGGGGGGGGCGGGGGGGGGGGGGCATCAGCAAAGGCAGACGGGCACCTTGCGGTCCTTCATGCTGCGGCACGCGTTCTCGTGCTTCGCGATGCGGTCCGGACTGAACTTGCGGCCGCATTTGCCGCACGGCACGAGTCCGAACGTGGCCTCCGACGCGTCCATGCCTCGGGCATGGGCATGTGGCTGTAGCTGCCCCCACTACCGCCTGCTGGTCGGGCCCGCGCTTTGGAGGTGTTGCCAGGCTTGCAGGACCGCAAGTGCACCTGCGGGCGGTCAGAATTGCAGGTGATAATCAGCGTGGGAGTAGGGCTGTGGCTGTGGC